>LR753964.1:0-70395 GCA_902729485.2 Mus minutoides | reverse complement strand
TTTACACAATGGAGTACTACTCAGCTATTAAAAACAATGAATATATGAAATTCCTAGGCAAATGGATGGATCTGGAGGTTATCATCCTGAGTGAGGTAACCCAATCACAAAAGAACTTACATAACATGTACTCACTGATAAGTGGATATTAGCCCAGAAACCTAGAATACCCAAGATACAATTTACTAAATACATGAAACTCAAGAAGAATGAAGATCAAAATGTGGTCACTTCGCCCCTTCCTAGAATTAAGAAAAAAGCACGCATTGAAGGAGTTACAGAGATCATGTGTGGAGCTGAACCAAAGGATAGACCAACCAGTGACTGCAGCAGCCAGGGATCCATACCATAACCAGCCACCAAACATAGACACTATTGCATATGCCAGCAAGATAGTGCTGAAATGCCTTGATATAGCTGTGGGAGGCTATACCAATGCCTGGCAAACATGGAAGTGGACGCTCACAATCAGCTACTAGATAGAACTCAGGACTCACAAGGAAGGAGCTAGAGAAAGTACCCAAGGAGCTGAAGGGGTCTTCAATCCTATACGTGGAAGAATAACAGGAACTAACTAGTACCCCCAGAGCTCATGTCTCTAGCTGCATATATAGAAGAAGATGGCCTAGTTGGCTATCATTGGGAAGAGAGGTGCCTTGGTCATGCAGACTTTATATGCCCCAGTACAGGGGAACGCCAGGGCCAAGATGTAGGAGTGGGTGGGTAGGGGAGCAAGGCGGGGGATGGGGGAGGATATAGGGGACTTCTGGGATGTGGGAGGGTTTAGGGGACTTTCAGGATAACATTTGAAATGTAAATGAAGAAAATATCTAAAAAAAATTGAAAAAAAAGAGACACCTCAGGGAAGAATATATGTTTGGTGAGGAAGAAGAAGAGGAGGAGGAGAAGGAATAAGAGGAGGCACAGGAAAAGGTAGTCAACATTTTTTTTTATGCTAGAAAAATGAAACAGCAGTTAAACAGCAATTCAGGGCTATGAGAAGTCTAACATGAAACAAGAGCTAGAGATACCAATTATCAAAGCCTTTGGTGAGAGCAATTATTAGTGATCTGGAGTAATAATAATTATCTTGGGTGGCTTTTGAAAATGAAAATAGTACAGCTGTTTAGAAGAATGTTATAGTAATTTCTAACAAAGCTAAGAGCATAGTCTTCCATATACCTTGATTGGGCTTTGGAATATTTACCTAACTAATTTGAGAACTTCTGTAGGCTTCACTAATCATTAAAAATCAAAACAAAACTGAAAACAATGACTAGGTAAGTAAACTGTGATTTGAAGAAATGAGACAGCTAATAATTCAGACACAGAAAAAATTTAAATGCAAATTGCTTAATATTCAAACTAATATGTTTATTACTCTAGCGCCATAAATTTCCTTTCGGCTTACAAGGAATCATATTTCAGCAACACGGAAATCATGGAGATTCTTGCTTTTTGATTGCTTGTTTTATAAGTCAAGGTCTCACTAATCCTACTGGCCATAAAGTTGTTATATAGCCGAATCTTGATTTCTTTTTTTTTTTTTTTTTTTTTTTTTTTTTTTTTTTTTAAGTTTTAAAACGAATTTATTAAAGAATATTCTTTTGAAGGCAACCACTTTTGATTTGTCATTAAAAAAAAGTTACATTTCTTTCTGCTGTGTACTAAAGGTCATTTAAGAGAACAGGGCCCCATGCTTCTCTCTCTCTGTGGGGCCCTGGGGTAGTATATGGAGCACAGTGTTGTCATCTCTGCACCGTGAGAATAAATAAAAAAAGTCTCTTCCATGTTTCTCTTCAAAAGCGATGAAAATAACAGAAGGTGGTATAAAAAAGCCGCAATTCTCTACTCATTCCGTAGTATTGGATCCCGTATTTTTACCATCACAGGCTACAATTTTCACTTTATCCACTTTAATAAGTTCTGTCACCTCTCTGAATTCAACATCATTCAATACAAAAGTCCAAACATTATCGCAGAATCTGTATGTATTTAGAGAGCCCCTGAAATTGACTCTGTTCCTCACTCTCTGAGCCAATGCTGAATTGATAGCTTTATCAAACTGAAGTAGAACTTGAAGGGCAAGCTGGGGGGTAATCTGTTGAGACTGTATGAGCTCATCAAGGCTCTCTTGAAGACTGTTCCCCAAAGTTGTATTTCTGTATAACTGATATGCCATGGCTTAAAAGGAAGCAATTACTTTTTCTTCAGGCTTGCATTGATGTCCTGAGGTTAGGCGCTTCCGCCACGGCGGTAGCAGAGCCAGGTAGGGAGCCCGCTGTGACCACCTCCTCGGCCGCGGAAACCGCAGCCCTGTGCCAGTGACCCGGAAGTGCCCGAATCTTGATTTCTAATACAATTCTTCAGTGAAAAGAACTGTGTCTTTGCATACTCCACAAAGCTATGTTTTTGTGTTTGTCTTAGTCAGGGTTTCTGTTCCTGCACAAACATCATTACCAAGAAGCAAGTTGTGGAGGAAAGGGTTTACTCAGCTTACACTTTCATACTGCTGCTGTTCATCACCAAGGAAGTCAGGACTGGAACTCAAGCAGGTCAGGAAGCAGGAGCTGATGCAGAAGCCATGGGGGGATGTTCTTTACTGGCTTGCTTCCCCTGGCTTGCTCAGCCTGCTCTCTTATAGATCCCAAAACTACCAGCCCAGAGATGGTCCCACCCACAAGGGGCCTTTCCCCCTTGATCACTAATTGAGAAAAATGCCTTACAGTTGGATCTCATAGAGGCATTTCCTCAACTGAAGCTCCTTTCTCTGTGATAACTCCAGCTGTGTCAAGTTGACACAAAACTAGCCAGTACAATTGACCCCTTGTCAACTTGACATACAAATACATCACTAGTAAGCCTCAACCCTTACTCATCCCCAAGATCTTAAATAACTTTAAAAGTCCCACAGTCTTTACATATTAAAAGTTCAATCCTTTTAAAATATCCAATATCCTTTAAAATCCAAAGTCTTTTTACAATTAAAAGTCTCTTAACTGTGGGATCCAGTAAAATATTTTCTTCCTTCAAAAGGGAAAAATATCAGGGCACAGTCACAATCAAAAGCAAAAATTAAACTCCAACTGTCCAATGTCTGGGATCCAACTCACAATCTTCTGGGCTCCTCCAAGGGCTTGGGTCACTTCTCCAGCCATGCCCTTTGTAGCACACACCTAGTCTTCTAGGCTCCATCTGCCTGTATTTCACTGCTGCTGCTGTTCTTGGTGGTCATCCCATGATACTGGCATCTCCAAAATGCTGCTGTCTTCCACTATAACTAGGCTTCAACACTAGCCTCTCATAGGCTCTCTTCATGGTTCCAAGCCTCAGCTCCTTTGCATAACCCCTTCAGTCCTGGGCCATCAATTGCAACTGAGGCTGCACCTTCACCAATGGCCTTCCTTGGCCTCTCACAGTGCTTCCATGGCCTCAGCTGCTCTGACCCCTTCATGACTTCAAAACCAGTACCACCTGGGTAACTCTTACTCATTATCAAGTCCCACTGCAGCAGGAGTACAACCTTGGCTATCTCTGGAACACAGCCTCTTTGTGCTTTCAGAAAACACTTCCCAGAAGATGTCACCTCAATGATGCTGGTCTCTTCTCAATCACCGCTAATTTCTTAGCTCCAGCTAACTAGCATCAATAGTCCCAGTAATGCAAAGGTTTTGCTTTAGTAGTTCTGGTATCTTGTTAATCACAGCTGATTCTTCATCCCCAGCTAACCAGAACCACAGAATCTTCCCAAAATAGCAATGGCCCTGAAAAGAGTCTTTAATTTTTCCTTTGAAATTTTACAAGCCAGGCCTCCATCTTCTGCACTGTTCTCACCATTATCTTCCAAGCTCCTACACAACATCCCACAGAGTTCTTAACACCAAATGAATCTTCTGGTCCAAAGTTCCAAAGTTTTTCCACAGTCCTCCCCAAAACATGGTCAGGTTGCCACAGGAATATCCCACTCTGCTGGTACCAATTTGTCTTAGTCAGGGTTTCTATTCCTGCACAAACATCATTACCAAGAAGCAAGTTGTGGAGGAAAGGGTTTATTCAGCTTACACTTTCATACTGCTGCTGTTAATCACCAAGGAAGTCAGGACTGGAACTCAAGCAGGTCAGGAAGCAGGAGCTGATGCAGAAGCCATGGAGGGATGTTCTTTACTGGCTTGCTTCCCCTGGTTTGCTCAGCCTGCTCTCTTATAGATCCTAAAACTACCAGCCCAGAGATGGTCCCATCCACAAGGGGCCTTTCCCCCTTGATCACTAATTGAGAAAAATGCCTTACAGTTGGATCTCATAGAGGCATTTCCTCAACTGAAGCTCCTTTCTCTGTGATAACTCCAGCTGTGTCAAGTTGACAGAAAACTAGCCAGTACAGTGTTATAATATCCTTTGATCTATGCAAGAGCACTAGAGTAGGTATGCCCACACAAACAAATAACACACACACATACTCAATTAAGAAAATTAGAAAGAAAGAAAATTAAAAAAAACAGAAAACAGGAAAAAGAACAATAATCCCAATTTAAAATGACATTGGAGAAATATTTGTACTTATGAATTTCTCTAATGCAGATTGAGCTAGAAATATATCAATAAAGAAGAAATGGTCCAATAGAAATAAAGTCAAAGGATATGAAGAGATAATTCCCTAAAATGCTATTGGCTTTTCAATATAGCTATGCTTAAGTTAATCTAAAATGACAAATATCTCAAACTAATTCAGACATGTTTTCTACCTCTCTTATTGGTAGAAGGTATAACATTTAATAATAAGGTTTTTTTTTTACCTTGTACAGTGTCTAGATAATCAGTAATATGGTTTATAGATGATAGTTTGAGAGGCATTTGGAAATAGTAATCAACATTTCTTACATAAAGCACATGTATTCACACATATATATACATCTCTTTTGCTGCAGGATTCCTGCATTTGAGAGTTTATTCAAATCTACAAGTAAGCAAGATGTGTGTGCTGATTTGTCTTACAATTACTACTAATACCATAAGAGAGACAATCCTAAATGTCATTCAGTACAGAACTAGTTAATTCAGTTAAAGTCTCTGAATCTATGATGGGATATTAGAAACAGGACTATACTGTGATTTAGAAAGTTCAGGTATACTTATGTGGAGACAAAGTGTAGAAACATATCTTATAAAATACTTTTTGCACAAGAAGGAAAGAACTGTATAATGCAACTTTAAGACAACTTTCTTCACACATATGGAAACTAATCCTGGAAAACCACAAAAGAAACAAATAGTTATTATTTGAGCTATGAGCGTAATAGCAAAATGATGAAGGGAAAGAGTTTTCTTCTTTTGAGTTGATATGTCTTTGTATCATATGCAGGTATTGAGTATTCTGAAGGGCTAAAAAGTGCCTCTTATCTCTCTCTACAAGATACAAATATAATGGAAGTAGCCCACTGAGATATTCATCTGTACTAATGAATTACTCAGTTTCATGGTCACTGCATTTTTAAAAGTCCATAAATAAGCATATTCTAATTTCCATTCTCTTGCTGTGATAAAACATGTTGACTAAAGGCATCTTAGGGGGAGCAAATGATTTATTAGGCATATATTTCCAGGTCACAATCTGTCATTGCAGGGAATGAGGCTAGAAACTTGAAACAGAAATTGCTTACTGGCTCACTCATTCCCAGAATCATGCTTAACTAGCTTTCTTGTATAGATTAGAACCATATGTCCAAAGAATGGTACTACTCACAGTGGGCTGGGCCATTCTACATCAGTTAAGTAATACAGTCTCCCACTGTATTACTGTAATACATGCCCCATCTGATCTCGGCTATCTCTTAATTAAGATACCCCTTTCAGCTGATGTTTAGACTGTGATAATTTGATAATTAGAGCTAACTGGGATAACTCTCAGATAAGTCAACCCGTATTCAGAGGTTTAAGAACTCTGATAGAGTGTCCTTAATTACTATCACAAGATTGCTTCCTGTAGCTCTTTTTTTTTTTTATAATAAATTGAATTGAATTCAGATAATACTAAGATTAGACTTTCCAGGCACACATCAAAAGTACCAAAGAATAGCTTTTAAGAATTGAGATCAAGCTGGGCGTTGTGGCGCACGCCTTTAATCCCAGCACTTGGGAGGCAGAGGCAGGCAGATTTCTGAGTTCGAGGCCAGCCTGGTCTACAAAGTAAGTTCCAGGACAGCCATGGCTATACAGAGAAACCCTGTTTTGAAAAAACAAACAAACAAACAAACAAACAAGAATTGAGATCAATCCTTCTTGAAGTAAATGAAACATACCATGGAGATTCATGAAGCCCAACATGAGGTTTGTTTTCTTCTCAGTCAAATATACGAAACTTCAGATTAAAGTGGAAACAGTTACACCTTCAGAGACTGTCATAACTCATTTTGAGATAAAAAGAATTATGTAGCCTCAAAATTCATAGTAATAGCTGAAATAACATTTCTCAGAGTATTTTGATAGCTTTTTAACACTCTAAAAATTGTGTTGGAAAAGAAATTTTGTTTCATGATAGGCAAGTTATAGTAGCTATATTGAATTTGGTATGCTCACCATATAATAAATGGAATTCAATGTACTGTTCTATATTCCATTACTGCCATTGTTCAGGTGATACATCATTTGTTTGCTACCTTCCACTCTACCACAGTAGACCTTATCCTATGACTTAGGAATAGAATTTCAACATGATATACTGTAACTTCAAAGTGAATGAATAAGAATATGCCAAAGTGAATCAGTTTCAAATGCATAGCTGGAATACAATTTATCCTTTTACAGAATCAAATTCAGTTAACTACTACTTTTTGCCAACAATATAATTGATCAGATGATTAATTATCTCCTTGGTGAAAGAACTTGTATGGTGTTGTCAGTATAAGTGCCACAGTCATATCTTTGTTGGTTTTAGCTAGCTTCTGAATTTTCAGATACTTCTGAGGTAGGGCAAGCTAGATTGAAGTTGGCACAAAGGATTTTACCTCAGCCTTGAGTTATGATTGGAACAAGATCCTTATTTTGGAGGTAAAAACGGATTTTTTTCAGTCTCAAAAAAGGTGTGTTCTTATGTGAGACAGAAAATGAGTCAGGAAAGTTATCTATGAGTATACATTCCAGACTATAATTTATTAAACATATTTCAGAAAATGAATTACACATTAAGAATAGTCACAGAATAGCTTACCCTGCCTCGGTGAAAGTAAAAGGCTAGGTGGTGTCCCAATATTCTTTGAATGCTAATGGTAGCATACTGTTAGAAATGACTGCTGTTCTTTTTTTTAATAGTTTGTATTATTTTTATTAGTAATGTTATATAAATAAAACATTTAATGCTATGCATTATAACTTTATTCTCTCTCAGTTCTATGACATGTGAGCTTTTTATTTTATTTTAAATTTTTATTAGATATTTTCTTTATTTACATTTCAAATGTTATCCACTTTCCTGGTTTCACCTCAGAAACCTCCCTCCCCCATCCATTCCCCTCTTCCCCTGCTCACCAACCCACCTGCTCCTGCTTCCTGGCCCTGGCATTCCCCTACACTGGGGCATATAGCCTTCACAGGACCAAGGGCTTCTCCCATTGATGACCGACTAGGCCATCCTCTGCTACATAGCATCTGGAGCCATGAGTCCCATCATGTGTACTCTTTGGTTGGTGGTTTAGTCCCTGGGAGCTCTGAGGGTACTGATTAGTTCATATTGTTGTTCCTCCTATGAGGATACTGCTATTCTACATAATTTTTATTTCATGTTCTAGCCCTGAAACCAAAACTGGGATGGCTGATCTTGTTTGTAAACTTGACACATCTAAGAATTGCCTCTATCAGACTGATCTATGGATATGTCTGTGGAACATTTTCTTCATTGATAATTGAAATAGGAGAGTCCAGATCTTTTGGGAGTGCCATCCCTGGGCAGGCAGGCCTGGAGTGTATATTCAAGGTATGTGAGTTTAAGCCTGGAAGCAACCTGATAAGTAGCTTTTGTGCATGGCCTATCTTCAGTTACTGCCTTGAGTTCCTACCCTGGCTCCCTGGGTGATGAACTGTCACCTGCAAACTGAAGTAAAACCTTTTCTTTCAAAATTGTTTTTGATCACAGTGTTTTCCACAGCAACAGAAAGCAAACTAAAACACACTGTCTCAAAGTCATATTGCAATGTTTATTTTTGGAGAAAATATACTTTTTATTCCACTTAGATGAAATAATTTTGAAACTACCAAAAGATAAGAGTAAAAATGAGGTATTAAGACATCAGAATATTTTAAAAATGGATTCACTTGCTTTGTTACTTTGTAGGTTTGTTGTTGTTGTAAGCATTCAGTTATCACTCCTGTTAAGTCTTGTCAGTTTACAAAGGAAGGTGTAGTATAGCACATCTTCTGATTAAGATCAATGACCTTTCGCTGGGCTCTTGTAATCTTTGCTGAGTTTTTATACTAGGAAAAAATTAGTTGTTACAGAGAATAAAGGGCTACTATGGATAAGGTCACAAAACTTTAGAGATCTGTTATATTAATCTATTATATCTTGATATAATGTGCTCTAATTTGAAATATTGATCAACCTGATATTGTTACCAACCTAGCAAGATCTCTCAATTTCAGAACTAGTCTTTACACAATAATTCTGTGTAGTATAGCTATCTAGTACATGGTATAAACAGAAATTCCAAGATTTAGGTGGTATAAAAAAAGTCTGTGTATTCCACTGTCTGTTCACTGGATGCAGTGTCTGGGGATCTTCTGGCCTTCTTGACAAATCTACTTTCTTTTGCCCAAATTGTATGAATTATAAAGCACCAGAATAATGATTTCCAAGAATATCTTCTGTAGGTTATTTTAATCTTCCTCAGAATAACATAGAGAGATTCAGTAGACATACAATCTAGTTGGCCCCTCTTAATTCAAAATTTGGGGAGTAAAATAAAAAAAATTGCACCTTGGATCAACACCAAGGTAATTCTATGCTCCGCGTGGTTGAAGAACCTTGGCTGTGGACTCAGAACACTGATTTATCTGTTTTGGCTTAGATAGGCCATCTTACTATGAATTATCAAGGTTTGGAAACTGAGTCATCCTGTAGGATAGCTAGGGAATAGCCCTAAAGGACAGTGATTGGTATCAAATATCAGATCATGAAGATGACCTAGTGAATAAATGCCCTGTTTTCTGAAAGTTCTCTCTCTTTTTAAAGAATGTTTATCCCTTCTTTCTAAGGTATTAAGCTACTTTTCAAATTACTCCATCAAGAGTTATGTTTTCTCATTCTGACTTTAATTAACCACAGTGGAAGAAAGCGAATGCTACTCTCTCTAGATGCTATTTTAGATATTTTTTGCTTTTGTGTAGCAAGTGTTTAATATTTTTATTGTCTTAAATTGGGTATATATTTTACAAACATTCCTTATGTTAGTAGTAATCATAGAGTCAAAGAGAATCGTTTTTCTCTTCAGATAGACAGAGAGAACCACTAATTGTGTGGTGGAAATTATGGTCTTTTTCAAGGTCATGGCTCTTGGGACCTGCAGATGCCAGACAGTGCATCTTTCATACTTGTGAACTGGTTTGCTGATAAAGTGATGATAAGGATTTATTCAGATAGCTTTATGGAGTGGATTAATGAGAATAACCTTGAAGAATTTATATTTGGAGTTTTCACCAACACAGTAATAATCCATGACCCACAGAACCTTACAGTGGCATCTAGTTCTCTCTTCTGCTTTGGATAATCAAATAAATTGTTTCTGCTAGTTAGCAACATCAAAGACAGACTTGCCATAGTTGCACCCTTTGGAGCTGTAAGTTTGTGACCACTAGGACACATGTGAATCTGTATATGACATAAGCTATTTCATCTTTTATTGTAGTCAGATCACTTTATCTAACCAGGTCACATAGGAGCCTGGTAGAGTGCAGAAATCAGGCAGTACAGCTACTAATGGAGCCTCAGAAAAAAGCACAGCATGTGGTAGGGTTGCTTCTTTTTCCATAGCTGCATTTTCTTTGTGGTTTGTTTTTTACAGGATGATTTCCTACATCAAGGAACTGATGGCATTGTTGGTCTCTGAAGTTATTTTATGCTTTGTTTGCTACTAATTTCCCATGATGTTGAATCATTTTTGAGGTTCAGTGCATTGATACTGAGGGAAAATTGAATCCTAGTGTTCAACTCAGAGCCTCAAAACAGTGAGAGGATTGCTTGAAAAGGATCATCAACAGAGGATAAAAATTTGTACCCAAGTTTTTCTGTCTCTATAATTTCCTACCCTCCTACCTTCTAAGTGCCATTAGAACTTAAGAGAGGGAGGAATGGATGGAACTGAAAAGTATCATCCTGAGTGAGGTAACCCAGACCTGAAAGGACATACATGGTATGTACTCAATGATAAGTGAATATTAGCCAAAGTACAGATTACCTGCAATACCCCCACAGACCCTAAGAAGTTAAACAGGAAGGAAGGTCCAAGTGAAGATGCTTAAATCTCACTTAGAAGGGGAAGAAAATAACTATGGGAGGCAGAGGGAAGGAGGGAGGGACCTGGGTGGGAGAGGTGAGGGGGAATAAAGAGGAGCAGGGTCAGGTATGGAAGGAGATGGGATAGAGGCCCATAGGGCAGGGAAATGAATGGAAATATGCTGCTGCCAGGGGTGGAATTGGGGGAAACCTCTAGAAAGTCCCAGTGACTTGGGATGGAGGAGGCTCCCAGGACTCAATGTGGGTGACAATAGCTGAAATGTACAACATTAGGGATATGGAACCTGAAGAGACCACCTCCAGTAGTCAGACAGGATCCCCCAGAGGAGGAATGGGGATATCAATCCACCTACAAAACTTTTGACTTCAATTTGCTCCTCTCTAAAAGAATGCAGGGACAAAAATGAAGCAGGACTGAAGGAATAGTTGACTAGTGACCGGCCCAACTTGGGATCCATCCCATGGGCAGGCCTCAATCTCTGATACTGTTACTGATGCTATGTTATGCTTGAAGACAGGAGCCTAGCATGGCTGTTCTCTGAGAGGCTCTACCAGAAGATACTGAAACAGATGTAGATACTCACAGCCAAGCATTGGACAGAGGTCGGGGACACCTATGGAAGAGTTAGGGGAAGGACTGAAGGAACTAAAGGGGATGACAACCCCAAAGGAAGACCAACAATGTCAACTAACCTGGACCCCTGAGAGCTCCCAGAGACTGAGCCACCAAACAAAGAGCATACACGGGCTGGTCTGAGGGTCCCAGAACATATGTAGCAGAGGACTGTCTTGTCTGGCCTCAGTGGGAGAGGATGCACCTAATCCTGTAGAGATGTGATGCCCCATTGGGATACCTGGGGGGAGCACCCTCTCAGAGACAAAGGGGAGGGGGGAATGGAAGAAGAACTCTGAGAGAGAGGACTGGGAGGAAGCAATATTTGGAATGTAAATAAATAAAATAATTAATTAAAAAAGAAATAATCACATGGAAGTTTTAAGTTCTGATTATTCAGCTTGCTTCAAGTTTTTGAGTGGAACATAAAATTGCAATCTTCTTTCTATATATATTTATGCAGAATTTATCACCATAAGAAATAGACTAGGANTGAACATTGGACTAGAAAAAAAAACATTATTGGAAAGATACATTTCCAAATTCCATGGAAATTCAAAGAATTGCAGAGTTAATGAAACTTGTTTGGAGATTCCTGAAGAGAAAGCTCTTTTCTTTCTATATATTTATCATCTTCGTAATAAATTATTTCAAAAGACAACAAAGAGAGGCAAAGATGATCATTTCGAAGTGGGGAGGGGGCATCCCAAATGGTGTAATAGGGAATTGCAAAATTGGAAAGAGATTAAAATTTTCTTCAAGAAACTACAATTTTCTCATTGCTATAAAAATTCTAAAATAGGAACTTACAAGAACAGGATTCAAGCTGTTCAAGTTAGCAGATTTTAGGAAATGAATCTGGGGAGTGAGGGTTTAAGAGCACAATTCTAGAAGGAATTAGTTTAACTGAAGTACAGTAAATGCAGATGAATTTTGAAGTTAAGGACACAGCAAGGATGCTGAAGTTCTGAGCTATTTCAGAATAGCTCTGAATGGTGGCTTCTGAGATTTATTGATTTATGTCATTAACATGATTGTTTTTAGATTCCTCTGGATGAAGGACAATGCAAAATCATTCTGAACTTTTCTTCCAGCCTTTCACCAGGGCCTTTCTTCATGACTCAGCAATGTTGTTGTCCAGAGAAGTTGTAGAGGACTATGCATTTGTCACTCTGCAATATTATGAGAGGATACTACAGTCAGTCAAAAATAGCTCACAACTGCAACAAGCCAGATAATAGGTACTGGCTCACAACCCCCAAAAAGATTTGACCTGACAGGTTTCCTATTTCCGGGAGTTGGGTTGTACACTTACTGAAAAACCCACAAAAGGTTTCAGGAAGAAATAATAATGCAGCAATCTATTTACATGAGGTTATAATAAAGCACATGACTTATGTCTTTGGAAAGAAAACTAAACACTGCCTTCTCCATCTCTATCCTTTTGTTATTACTAGGCTTGCACAAAGAAAATTTACAAGCTGTCTCAGAAAATGTTCTTTTACTTTCATAATCCAGTCCGTTCATTAATAATTCCCGTTAAAACACACTAAAAGGAAATAGTTTTGATACTCAAATTTTTGAAATAAATTCTCCAGTTTCCATAGTTTTGGATTTTCAAGTTTGAAACACTGAATATCCGAGTTCTCTTCCCACCAACTATAACAAAACTAAAAAGAGCACATTTTAATATTTTTATGTTGTGGTAGAGAAATGAAGATGCCAAAAATCACATAGCAAATCAGGGTTAGACATTTAATGGGAGCTGAAGTTTGGGATTCCAATACTATCACACAGTGTGTACTTAACTCCATTTTATGCTACCTCTGAACTATCCAGAGACATGTTGTTAGAAGATTTTCTTGGTGAAGTACTTAATGTGTACTTGATTGAAAACTTGAAGGGAAGTGAGGCAAGGGGTGCCATATAAGTATACCTATCACCTCAGTGTTGACTGGAGAATGCTTCTCCTTCCTCTTCACATTCAAAATTACATTTAGGGCCCTTCTGGTCGGCACCAGCTCCTGGTCACCTTGGGCGTGAACTTGGCGGATGGTCCCACGGTCCCCAGAGGACTCTCCACACGACTTGGGATTCCTGGTGAGTGGAACACAACATCGATTCCAAACCAATTGTGACAGGCCTGTGACAACAGAAGCAAGGACACGGGAGCCCTGCCTGACCAGTGTCTTGGGTTCCTTCTGATCGGTACTGATATACCTTGGTTTCGAACACACCAGACAGCCCTATGGTCCCCAGAGGAGACAGCACTTCCAGGTGCTGTAACACACCCAGGATCTTAGGATTCCAGTATCCCAGGATAACAGAATCTTGGTCACACCAGGATCTCAAGGTCTCAGAGGAAGCTTGACTGCCAAGAACTCAGACACACCCAGAATCTCAGGTTCACAGGAGCCCGGAATCACAGAATCACAGAGAAAGCTGGACTCTGAGGAATCCTGAAGCAACCAGGATTATAGGAAGGACAGGCTCCAATCAGATATATTGAGGGCAGCAAGCACTTGAGATAATCAGATGGCAGGAGGCAAGTGTAAGAACAGAAGCAACAGAAACTAAAGTTACTTGGATCATCAGAACCAAACTCTCCCACCATAGCAAGTTCTGGATACACTATCACACAAGAAAAGCAAGATATGGATCTAAAGTCTCTTCTCATGATGATGATGAAGGACTTTAAGAAGAAATAAATAACTTCCTTAAAGAAACACAGGAAAACACAGGTAAATAGCTAGAAGCCCTTAAAGAAGGAACATAAAAATCCCTTAAAGAGTTATAGGAAAACACTACCAAACAGATGAAAGAATTGAACAAAACCATCCAGGATCTAAAAATGGAAGTAGAAACAATAAAGAAATCACAAAGGGAGACAACTCTGGAGATAGAAATCCTAGGAAATGGTTTCATTTTATCAGTCAAACTCAATGCATGTATTTCCTTCAGAAATATTCTAACAGATTATTTTTATAACTTAACCAATGCCCATCTGTCCATTGTTAAGGAAATATATACACTGTGTACTTTGAATAAAATGTGTGGTAAATGAAAAAAAAAGAAAGAAAGAAATCCTAGGAAAGAAATCAGGAACCATAGATGTGAGCATCAGCAATAGAATACAAGAGATGGAAGAGAGAATCTCAGGAACAGAAGATTCCATAGAAAATATGGACATGACAATAAAAGAAAATGTAAAATGCAAAAAGATCCTAACTCAAAATATCCAGGAAATCCAGGTCACAATGAGAAGACCAAATCTAAGGATAATAGGTATGGATGAAAATGAAGATTTTTCAACGTAAAGGGCCAGTAAATATCTTCAACAAAATTATAGAGGAAAACTTTCCTAACCTAAAGAAAGAGATGCCCATGAACAAACAAAAGGCTACAGAATTCCAAATAGACTGGACCAGAAAAGAAATTCCTCCCGACACAATAATCAGAAAAACAAATACCCTAAATAAGGATAGACTATTAAAAGCAGTAAGGGAAAAAGGTCAAGTAACATATAAAGGCAGACCTATCAGAATTACACCAGACTTCTCACCATAGACTATGAAAGCCAGAAGATCCTGGACAGATGTTATATAGACACTAAGAGAACACAAATGCCAGCCCAGGCTACTATACCCAGCAAAACTCTCAATTACCATAAATGGAGAAATCAAAGTATTTCATGACAAAACCAAATTCACACACCATCTTTCCACAAATCCAGCCCTTCAAAGGATAATAAAGGGAAAACTCTAACACAAGGAGGAAAATGACACCCTAGAAAAAGCAAGAAAGTAATCCTTCAACAAACCTAAAAGAAGATAGTCACAATAACAGAATCCCAATTCTAACAACAAAAATAATAGGAAGTAACAATTACTTTTCTGAATATCTCTTAATATCAATGGACTCAATTTCCCAATAAAAAGACATATAGAAACAAACTGGCTACATAAACAGGACCCATTATTTTACTGCATACAGGAAACCCACCTCAGGGACAAACACAGACACTACCTCAGAGTAAAAGGCTGGAAAACAATTTTCCAAGGAAATGGTCTGAAGAAACAAGTGGAGTAGCCATTCTAACATCAAATAAAATTGACTTTCAACCCAAAGTCATCAAAAAAGACAAGGAGGGGCACTTCATACTCATCAAAGGTAAAATCTCCCAAGATGAACTCTCAATTCTGAATATCTATGCTCCAAATTCAAGGGCATCCACATTAATTAAAGAAATTTTGTAAAGCTCAAGGCACACATTGGACTACACACAATAATAGTGGGAGACTTCAACACCCCACTCTAATCAATGGACAGATCCTGGAAACATAAAGTAAACAAAGACACATTGAAACTAACAGAAGTTACGAAACAGATTTAACACATAGCTATACAACATTTTATCCTAAAACAAAAGGGTATACCTTCTTCTCAGCACCTCATGGTACCTTCTCCAAAATTAACCATATAATCAGTCATAAAACAGGCCTCAACAGATACAAAAATATTGAAATTATCCCATGCATCCTATCAGCTCACCCCGGACTAAGGCTGATCTTCAATAACAACAGAAATAATAGAAAGCCAACATTGACATGGAAGCTAAACAACACTCTACTCCAACAACACTCTTCTTCAAGGAAGAAATAAAGAAATTAAAGACTTTTTAGAGTTTAATGAAAATGAAGCCGCAATATACCCAAGCTTATGGGACACAAGGAAAGCAGTCCTAAGAGGAAAACTCATAGTTCTGAGTGCTTCCAAAAAGAAACTGGAGAGAGCATACACTAGCAGCTTGATAGCTCACCTGAAATGTATAGAACAAAAGGAAGCAAATTCACCGAAGAGGTTTAGATGGCAGGAAATAATAAAACTCAGGGCCGAAATCAACCAAGTGGAAACAGAAAGAATTATATGAAGAATCAACCAAACCAGGAGATGGATCTTTGACAAAATCAACAAAATAGATAAACCTGTAGCCAGACTAACTAGAGGGCACAGGGACAGTATCCTAATTAATAAAATCAGAAATGAAAAGGGAGACATAACAACAGAATATGAGGAAATGCAAAATATCTTCAGATCCTACTATAAAAGGCTATATCAACAAAACTGAAAAACCCGGATGAAATGGACAATTTTCTAAACAGATACCAGGTACCAAAGTTAAATCAAGATCAGATTAATGATCTAAACAGCCCCATATCCCCTAAAGAAATAGAAGCAGTCATTAATCATCTCCCAACCCAAACAAACAAACAAACAAACAAACAAACCAACCAACCCAAAAACTCAGAATCAGATGGGTTTAGTGCAGAGTTCTATCAGAGCTTCCAAGAAGACCTAATTCCAATTCTCCTCAAACTGTTTCACAAAACAGAAACAGAAGGTACTCTACTCAATTCATTCTCTGAAGCCACAATTACTCTAATACCCAAACCACACAAAAACCCAACAAAGAAAGAGAACTTCAGCCCAATTTCCTGCATGACTATCGATGCAAAAATACTTAATAAAATTCTCGAAAACCGTATCCAATAACACATCAAAAAGATCATCCATCGTGATCAAGTAGGCTTCATCCCAAGGATGCAGGGATGGTTAAATATAAGGAAAACCATGAATGTAATCCACTATATAAGCAAACTCAAAGACAAAAACCACATTATCATCTCATTAGATGCTGAGAAATTATTTGACAAAATCCAGAACCCATTCATGATAAAAGTCTTGGAAAGATCAGGAATCCAAGGCCCATACCTAAACATAATAAAAGCAATCTACAGCAAACCAGTACCCAACATCAAACTAAATGGAGAGAAATTTGAAGCTATCTCACTAAAATCAGGCACTAGAAAAGGCTGCCCTCTTTCTCCCTACCTATTCAATATAGTACTGGAAGTCCTAGCCAGAGCAATTAGACAAGAAAAGGAGATCAGGGGGATACAAATTGGAAAGGAAGAAGTCAAAATATCACTATTTGCAGATGATATAATAGTATATATAAGTGACCCTAAAAATTCCACCAGAGAACCCCTGAACCTGATAAACAGCTTCAGTGAAGTAACTGGATATAAAATTAACTCAAACCAGTGGCTTTTCTCTACACAAAGCATACACAGGCTGATAAAGAAATTAGGGAAACAACACCCTTCACAATAGTTACAAATACTATAAAATACCTTGCTGTGACTCTAACTAAGGAAGTGAAAGACCTGTATGACAAGAACTTCAAGTCTCTGAAGAAAGAAATCAAAGAGGATCTCAGAAGATGGAAAGATCTCCCATGCTCATGCATTGGCAGGATTAATATAGTCAAAATGGCTATCCTGCCGAAAGCAATCTACAGATTCAATGCAATCCCCATCAAAATTCCAACTCGATTTTTCACTGAGATAGAGAGGGAAATTTGCAAATTCATCTGGAATAATAAAAAACCTAGGATAGCAAAAACTATCCTCAACAATAAAAGAAACTCTGGTTGAATCACCATGCCTGACCTCAAGCTGTACTACAGAGTAGTTATGATAAAAACTGCATGGTACTGGTACAGTGACAGACAGGTAGATTAATGGAATAGAATTGAAGACCCAGAAATGAACCCACATACCTATGGTCACTTGATCTTTGAAAAGGGACCTAAAACCATCCAGTGAAAAAAAAAAGGACAGCATTTTCAACAAATGGTGCTGGCACAACTGGCGGTTATCATGTAAAAGAATGTGAATTGATCCATTCTTATCAACTTGTACAAAGCTCAAGTCTAAGTGGATCAAAGAACTCCACATAAAACCAGAGACACTAAAATTTATAGAGGAGAAAGTAGGGAAAAGCCTTGAATATATGGGCACAGGGCAAAAATTTGTGAACACAACAGCAATAGCTTTTGGTATAAGATCAAGATTCAACAAATGGGACCTCATAAAATTGCAAAGCTTCTGTAATGCAAAAGACACTGTCAATAAGACAAAAAGGCCACTAACAGAATGGGAAAGGATCTTTACCAATCCTAAATCTGATAGGGGACTAATATCCAATATATACAAAGTACTCAAGAAGCTGGACTCCAGAAAATCAAATAACCCTATTAAAAATGGGTATAATGCTAAACAAAGAATTCTCAACTGAAGAATACCAAATGGCTGAGAAGCACCTGAAAAAATGTTCAATATCCTCAATCATCGGGAAATGCAAATCAAAACAACCCTGAGATTCACCAGTCAGAATGGCTAAGATAAAAAATTTAAGTGACAGCAGATGCTGGTGAGGATGTGGAGAAAGAGGAACACTCCTCCATTGCTGGTGGGATTGCAAGCTGGTACAACCACTCTGCAAATCAGTCTCTGGTTCCTCAGAAAATTGGACATAGTACTACTGGAAGATCCAGCAATACCTCTCCTGGTCATATACCCAGTAGATTTTCCAACTGGTAATAAGGACACATGCTCCATTATGTTCATAGCAGCCTTATTTATAATAGCCAGAAGCTGGAAAGAACCCAGATGTCCCTCAACAGAGGAATGGATACAGAAAATGTGGTAAATTTACACAACGGAGTACTACTCAGCAATTAAAAACAATGAATTTTTGACACTTTTAGGCAAATGGGTGGATTTGGAGGATATCATCCTGAGTAAGGTAACTCTGTCACAAAAGAACACACATGATATTCACTCACTGATAAGTGGATATTAGCCCAGAAACTTAGAATACCCAAGATACATTTTGCAAAATACATGAAACTCAAGAAGAAGGAAGACCAAAGTGTGGATACTTCATTCCTTCTTAGACTGGGAAACAAAATACCCATGGAAGGAGTTGCAGAGACAAAGTTTGGAGCAGAGCCTGAAGGAATGACTATCAAGAGATTGCCCCACTTGGGTATCCACCCCATAGACAACCACCATACCCAGCCACTAGGCATATGCCAACAAGAGCCTGTTGACCGGAGTCTGATATAGCTGTCTCCTGGGAGGCTCTGCCAGTGCCTAGCAAATACAGAATTGGATGCTCACAGTTATCCACTGGACAGAGCACAAGGTCCCCAATGAAGGAGCAAGAGAAATACCCAGGGAGCTGAAAGGGACTGAAGCCCCATAGGAGGAACATCAATATCAACTGACCAGTACCCCTAGAGCTCCTTGGAACTATACTATATGTTCCTTGGAATCAAAGAAAACACATGGTGGAACTTGTGGCTCTAGCTATATATGTAGCAGAGGATGGCGTAGTTGGTCATCAATGGGAGGAGAAGCCCTTGGTCCTGTGAAGGCTCTAGGCCCGAGCTTAGGGGAATATTAGAACCAGGAATGGGAGTGGGTGGGAGGGGTACAGGGGGAGGGAGGATGGGGGAGGGCATAGGGGATTTTTGGAAGGGAAACTAGGAAAGGAGATAACATTTGAAATGTAAATAAAGAAAATATCTAATAAAAAACAAAAAATTACATTTAGCTTGCAGTTTCTTGTTATATCTCTGCTATTTATGAATTAAATAAACAAACATCTTTCCATCAGTCCCTTAATAAACTACTTTAAAAGGAATATGATTAGAAAAAAAGAGGATACAAAAGAAAAATTAAGAAAGAGATTGAAAGATCTATTTCCTCTCTGATACACATTTATCTAAGATCCAATTCCCATTCTACATCCTGTCAGAGGGATTTAGTATAGAGAATCCTAAGATGTTATCAAATCTTAGGAGGCAAAGGGCTAGAAGCTGCTACTGTGCTGTATCCTGTGGTTTATTTTTAACACAGTGATGATTCTTTTGCAGTCTATTCTGATTTTTATACATATTTGTCTTTTGAGTCAAATGACTCAGAATATCTATATTAAAAAACCCCAAAGTTCTGGAGAAATTAAATACTTATAAATGGCAGTTTATGTCAAAAACATACATTTTTGTGCTGTTAGATGAAGCTAGTTCTACCCCAAATTCTATTGTTTGACCTATGTAGGAACTAGATGGAGTCTAGAACGTCACCAGTTGTTTCTGTATCTAGATGCTGAATCTGACAACAATGGAGAAGAAATGAACATAGGAAGGTTTCAACTAATTTTTAATGAATTCTAAAGACTAGATTTGACCTCACAGTAGCTTGTGTTCTCTCTTACAGTAAATAATGTTCTTTTTATTGGAAATGTTTAAGGGAAGTGCAAATGGTCACTTGTTAGGGTATAGAAGAGTATGACATGAAGTTGGAATAGAATCCTATAAGATATACTGAGCTGGAGGCTCAATTTTCAAAGAATTAGAGTTCAGAGATCTACATGTGGTACTGTGCAATTTATATTAGATGAAACAAGATATTTTATATTTCTGCAATAGAAAAAGTTCCTGTTCTAGGACCTTATTGTTATAATCTTAAATTAGTCAAGAATTTATCAGTGTATAGATGTACTGATGAATTGAAACTTGTTTGATGCCAGATTTAGTACAACTGAAGACTGTAACATTATTTGTATCATTATAATTGTAACTTATTCATTAAGAATAACTTCTATTTCATATTGCATAAAATTGTATAATTTACACCCACATATAGATTTTAGACTATATCCCATAAATATTAATTGATATCCTTTAAAATAATAAAATTACAGAAACGAAAAGTAGGCTTAATTGCTTTGATTGAGAACTGCTCAGGAAGAAATTTTAGCAACCCAACATAGACATAAAACTTTTAGTTCTGTCTGTCCACTGTGCATTTCTTTTTGGGACTAGAGAAACAATCAAGTATCTTTGTTGTTATGGTTTATATGAGAAATAGCACTTACAATATTAATTATTCAAATATTTTCACCCATGTTGGAGGTGCTTTTTAGAAGGGATAATAGAGTACAATGCTAGGGGTAGGCTTTCATAATTTGTATAGTCTAACTTTCATGCTTCCTGTTTATGGTTGAGATGTAAGTTTTCAGATTCTCCTTCCAGTTGCTTGCTGCCATTATGGACATTTAGCCTTTGGAACTATAAGCCAAACTAGACCATTCCTTAAGTTGCCATTGGTCACAGCACTTTATCAAAACAAAGGAAAAGTAACTAATATACTTGTCATGCTGACAGAGCTTATGTTATGTAAGTTTGCTTGAGGCTCTTTAAGATTATGTTAGATTGATATATCAGCAATAATTTTAACAACAATAAGTTATGATTTGAATGCAAGAAAGAAAAATGCAGTGAAATAGGCATAAAAATAATAAAAGAGCTGGCTTTCTACTACTGAGCACCTGCCAGACTGGCTAACCCTTATATACTTGTTACCTATATTCTTATTCAAATTTTAGCTAAGCAGTGTAATTCTCAGATGATTTTTTTATTGACATTATCAAACAAATAAGTGGCAGGGTGACATCCACACATGAGCCATTTGAAGTCTATTGCTTTGAAGTAGTTTAGAATTTAAGTAGTTTAGAACTTTATGTTTTTGTACCTTTTTCTTTTGTATTAGAGGTCCCTCCTGGGACAGACAATGACAGTCTTAAGTTTCATTTGTAGCAGGATATGAATGTGTTCTTGTAGAAACCAAAGAAATGTTGGCATTTTATGAAGGTCAGATTTTGGTTGTTTATGACTTAATGGGGTAGGAAGAAACACAGCTCATTCCATTTTCCTCCAAAGCCTGTTGGGTTCCTCTCTGAAGAAGCATTTTGCTACCACATGGTGGCAGTAGCTACCAACGAATTTACAACACAGAGTCTCAATTTATAACAAAATACTGGCCTTTCTAACTGGGAATGACTTTTCAAAAAGAGATTTGTTTATTCCAGCTTCTGGCTATTATAAATAAGGCTGCTATGAACATAGTGGAGCATGTGTCCTTTTACCAGTTGGAACATCTTCTGGGTATATGACCAGGAGAGGTATTGCTAGATCTTCCGGAAGTACTATGTCTAATTTCCTGAGGAACTGTCAGACTGATTTCCAGAGTGGTTGTCCCAGCTTGCAATCCCACCAGCAATGGAGGAGTGTTCCTCTTTCTCCACATCCTCACCAGCATCTGCTGACACTTGAAATTTTGATCTTAGCCATTCTGACAGGTTAGAGGTAGAATCTCAGGGTTGTTTTGATTTGCATTTCCCTGATGATTAAGGATGTGGAATATTTTTTCAGGTGCTTCTCAGTCATTCGGTATTCCTCAGTTGAGAATTCTTTGTTTAGCTCTGTACCCCATTTTTTAATGGGGTTATTTAAATTTCTCCCTCAATAAAGGAATGGATACAGAAAATGTGGTAATTTACACAATGGAGTACTACTCAGCTATTAAAAACAATGAATTCATAAAATTCTTGTGCAGATGGATGCATCTGGAAGATATCATCCTTAGTGAGGTAACCCAATCACAAAAGAAGTCACTTAATATGCACTCACTGATAAGTGGATATTAGCCCAGAAACTTAGAATACCCAAGATACAATTTGCAAAACACAAGAAAATCAGAAGAACAAAGATGGTGTGGATGCTTTATTCCTCCTTAGGGAACAAAACACCCATGGAAGGAGTTACAGAGACAAAATTTGGAGCTAAGATGAAAGGATGGACCATCCAGAGACTACCCCACCCGGGGATCCATCTCATAATCAGCCACTAAACGCAGACATTATTATATATGCCAGCAAGATTTTGCTGAAAGGACCCTGATATAGTTGTCTCTTGTGAGGCTATGCCAGTGCCTGGCAAATACAGAAGTGGATGCTCACAGTCATCTATTGGATGGAACACAGGGCCCCCAATTGGAAGAGCTAGAGAAAGTACCCAAGGAGCTGAAGGGGTCTCCAACCCTATAGGTGGTAGAACAATATGAACTAACCAGTACCCCCAGAGCTCATGTCTCTAGCTGGATATGTAGCAGAAGATGGCCTAGTTGGCCATCATTGGGAAGAGAGTCCCCTTGGTCTTGCAAACTTTATATGCCGCAGTACAGGGAAACGCCAGGGTGAAGAAGTAGGAGTGGGTGGGTTTGGGAGCAGAGTGGGGTGAGGGGAGGTATAGGGGACTTTTGGGATAGCATTTAAAATGTAAATGCAGAAAATATCTAATAAAAATAAAAAAAGAGATTTATTTTTATCAATGATAGACTTTTTTAAAAATTCAGGTTTTACATAGACATAGCTCATAATTACTACAACCTGTTAATATCTGGAACATTAATGTACTAGAAATCATCTGTGTTCTACCTTACTTAAGATACTTACATTTTCCTTTATAATAAAAGCTTCACATGAAATCTCTTTTATTAGCCATTCTATATTTAGAAATATACATCATGTGGTAGTGACCAAAGAACAATAATGATCTAGATTGTAAAGAAAGAGGGCTTCTGAAACTAGACTTGGTTGGCAACTTTTAATCATCAAACATGAAATTATTACTGTGGGTTTACACTGACCAAGCAATGTCAGGCAATGTTTCAATTCATGCACCTAATACACCTTGTAGAGGAAGAAAATTGTACAGAAAGGCTTAAGAAATTTTTGTCTGAAATAGTTGAACAATTTGTTTAGCAACTGCATGTCAGAATAACGATTTGAATCATGAAATATATGGCTTAGAGCATTTGTACTCTGTATCATCTCATGATACATGTATGAAAATGATTATTACTGTGCCAGAATAATGATACATTCAGAAAATAATTCTAATCTTCATGTTTAAGAGGGCTAAAAATGCTGAGGATTTACTGTATGATGTAGAAATAAGTAGAATGAGTGAATTTGTGTAGAATGTGCTCATTTTAGCTTTTAGGACAGATGGATAACTGAAGTTGTTAAAAGCAACTAAGAAAATTCTTTTAAAATGAAGTATAGACACTCTGGAAATCAGTCTGGCGGTTCCTCAGAAAATTGGACATAGTACTACCGGAAGATCCTGCAATACCTCTACTGGGCATATATCCAGAAGAGTTTCCATCTGGTTATAAGGACACATGTTCCACTATGTTCATAGCAGCCTTATTCATAATAGCCAGAAGCTGGAAAGAACCCAGATGTCCCTCAACAGAGGAATGGATACAAAAAATTTGGTACATTTACACAATAGAGTACTACTCAGCCATTAGAAACAATGAATATATGAAATTCCTAGGTAAATGGATGGATCTGGAGGGTGTCATCCTGAGTGAGGTAACCCAATCACAAAAGAACTCACATAACATGTACTCACTGATATGTGGATACTAGCCCAGAAGCCTAGACTACCCAAGATACAACTTACTAAACACATGAATCTCAAGAAGAATGAAGTTCAAAATGTNCAAGGAAGGAGCTAGAGAAAGTACCCAAGGAGCTGAAGGGGTCTTCAACCCTATAGGTGGAAGAATAACATGAACTAACTAGTTCCCCCTGCGCTCATGTCTCTAGCTGCACATATGGAAGAAGATGGCCTAGTTGGCCATCATTGGGAGGAGAGGCCCCTTGGTCATACAGACTTTATATGCCCCAGTACAGGGGAACTCCAGGGCCATTATGTGGGAGGGGGTGGGTAGGGGAGCAGGGCGGGGATGCGGGAGGGTAAGGGGAAATTTCTGGATAACATTTGAAATGTAAATGAAGAAAATATCTAATAAAGAGGAAAAAAATAAAATAAAAAAAGGTTCTTTTGTTACTTGAACTTTCCAAAAGCAGTGGGAGATCTCAGGAAGGTTAGAATACTTTCTCAAGATTATAAAACTAAGCACAGTTTCAAAGACTAAATAACAAATTCCTTAGGTATGTGTTATAAATTTAATCAAATAAAATCAAGCATTCCTTATTAAAAAAATGAAGTATAGATAATATTTATCTTAATTAGAATGAGTTGATAGGAGACTAAATTACTAACAATTACATTTTCTAATGATATGTTCAGCCACAGTGAAATGCTTATGAGACTATTTTTAAAGGCAGAATAACTTGACATATGAGTGAGATTCTATAGTGATAGTGTCTTCATACATTTACAAACTGGAACAGCTGTTCATGTGTGCTACCTTTACAACAGAAAACGACTGAGATGAGAGTCCACAGTGTCTAGTTTTAGTATAACAGTGAGAAAAGATGCATTGACAAAGGCCAAGAGGAAAAGTTGCCCCTTCCTTACTAGAGTGAAAATAATTGAGTGAAAATAATTGCCATCCACTTGGCAGAGATGAAATTTAACTCATAGTTTTAGAGCCTGGTGCCAGGCTCTTCACAGTAAAATCTAGTTAAGCAGAGCCCCAAATATCCTGCTACAGGTATGTAAAGCACCAAAACACCATAAATGCACTAGCTTAGCAGCTAAGTGATTGAATCTATCAGGTCTTCCAGCCTCTGGGAGCAGAAGAGGGAGTGAGAAAAGGTCTGGGAAAAGGTCACCAAAGCTAGCACAGAATTTTGTCCTAAAGTTCAGTGTTAGGCCCACTACACTAACACTCAGCAACAGGACAAAAGTAGTAAAGAAACAAAATATTCCAATGTACAGGCCTAGTCTCATACATGGAGTCATAGGACCATCTGCAGATCTAGGCAAACAATTGTCCTGGTAGAGTAAAATTATGGTTTTGCATCTATCATTTCTAGTTCTACCCTGTGCAGTCCCTGACTGCACTGTGAGATTGCACTGGTTGTTATAACAGCTACCCTCAAATAATGCCCAGCTTAGTTCAGTCTCAGTAGATAAGGAGCTTCATTCTACTAAACCATCCTTGGATAGCAAAAGATATAGCAAGAATCCAGTTGTTGGAATTGGGCAGGGTGAAGACACAGGTATTGATGTGGAACTAAAGAATCAGTATGCTGTTTTTAATTTTTGAACTTAGTTACTTGTCCAGCCTGTTAAAGCACTTGTTTTAAGGAGACTCAATGACCTCCATGAAAACAGAGAATATGTGTTTGAGAATGATAGGAAAACTTAGCAATGAGGTAGAAGCTATTTAAAAGATAAAACAAAATTTTGGGTTCCATTTAGCACTTGACAGATCCCAGTAACTCCTCTTCTCAGATCAGTGTCCATGAACAATTCCTCAAGGCCTGGAGGTATGTACACCCAAATAATTGTGCTTCTATTTTGTCAATATCATGTTTCTGGCTGTACCAACTGTGGGCCCCAAGGCACAAGGCCCTCAATAGAGGAAGCCCATGGCAGTGTGGACCTGCAAGCCTAAGATATGACATAGTACTTTTAACATTGGTCTGACTGAATGTAGTATGGAACCTGAGGATTCTCCCGTGGGATGACTTATCCAGGGAGATTTCTGGACTGTTTAAACAGAGAATGGTGTTATGGGAGCAATCTTTGGGCTGTCCCCTGCTTACAAGGACAGAATTATGAGTACAACCTTACTATTTTAAATACTCCTCCAGATCATGTTGAACAGCACAACAGTGGTACATATAGGACAGACCTGAATTTGATTTGCCTTCTAGAATTGGAATAGTAGTAGTTCACTAAGAAGGACCTAGTGGGAACCATGAACTGATAGTGTCATCTTATGCTGGCATATAAGTTACTTCAGGCTGAGGAAAAATCAGGAAGCCGTTTGTCAGTTTTGAAAAGCCAAAGTAAAAGTGGATCAAGGTAACTGGAATGTGGATCTAGTTATTTAATGAAGCACTAAATTGTTTATCAGCACTGTGAAGAACTTTTAGAAACATGACCTTACTTATCAGTCAAACTAACTTACCAGACACTGAAAACTCACTATGCAGCTAAAGATGACCTTGAACCCCTGGATCACAGTGTTTATACTTCCCATATCCCAGGAATGTACCATGCTATTCTGTTTTGGAATTTTGGTTGGTTTGTTTCTTACTATTATGACCATGATATGTTTTTATCATTTAAATATCATATCATTTCTTCTTCTTCTTCTTCTTCTTCTTCTTCTTCTTCTTCTTCTTCTTCTTCTTCTTCTTCTTCTTCTTCTTCTTCATTTGTTTTGTTTTGTTTTGTTTTGTTTTTTGAGGCAGGGTTTCTCTGTATAGGCCTGGCTGTTCTGGAACTCACTCTGTAGACCAGGCTGGCCTTGAACTCAGAAATCCACCAGACTCTGCCTCCTGAGTGCTGAGATTAAAGGCATGCGCCACCACTGCCCGAATTAAAAATTATTTCTTATATGAAAAGAACTTAAATCTTTATGGCAATCACACATAAATCTTCTATGACAGAAAAACCAAAAATAATAACAGAGGAATTAAAAATAAGCTAATAAATCAAACCATTTAGCAGTCTCTGACTGGTCTATCAGTCTCTATTTGATTGTTACACAGCCGCAGGAAATGAAATGAGTAGATTAAAGAAACATCTGAGTCCCACTCTTTATTGCAGTAATATTCACAGAAGTAAGAGATAAAACAATCTAAGTATCAGCTGATGAATGGTAAAGTAAATGTAGTATATACATGTATGGAATGTATGTGAATCAGCCATTGTAAGAGCATGAAATATAATCATTTGCAAAGGAATAGGTTAACCTGGAGATCATTGTATTAAGTAAAATAGGCAGGCACAGGAAGACAAACATCATGCCATCTCACCTTTATGTGTTGTAATATAAAATAGTCTCATAGAAGTTGAAAGGTGCTAGCTATAGAAGATGATCATGGATACTAAGTCATTTAAGAAATGTATTTAAAAGCCGGGCGTGGTGGCGCACGCCTTTAATCCCAGCACTCGGGAGGCAGAGGCAGGTGGATTTCTGAGTTTGAGGCCAGCCTGGTCTACAAAGTGAGTTCCAGGGATATACAGAGAAACCCTGTCTCAAAAAACCAAAAAAAAAAAAAAAAAAAGAAAGAAATGTATTTAAATGTAAGAAATCATGTTACTGCACAGCAAGAGACTCTACACAGAAATTGTGTACTATATATCAAAATTGTACTATGTATCAAAATTGTGTACTATATATCAAAAATATAGAGGATATTTTAAAATGTTTCTACATTAAGAAATGACAAATGTTTGAGGGAATAGCTATATTTTATCTAATTTAAATATTATACAACATATATCTGTATCTACATGTCAGCTGGTAACCAATTATCCATTTTTTTACAGTTTTATGTATCAGCTAAAATATATTTCAAAATACAATTTTAATTTAACAAAATATCAGAATGTAAGAATTTATTCAGTTTTAGTCTTGCATTGCAAAAGGTTATTTTCATATTTATCAAGCTAAAATAGGCTAATGCTGTAAGACTCCAAAAGACAACAAATTAAAATCTGACCTACAACTTGTATGGGATTTAAACACATCTATGAGGAGAAAACTCCAATATCTTAGTTTATTGAGTATATCAGCAACTCTTGATGAAGGTCCAAATCTGTGCTCAACATCCAGGGGTGTTCTATCTTATTATTTATTTTTATAAAGTATGTTTAATTTTTCATATTCTTATATACAAATTAAACTATAAAATACATACTATCTTAGTTACTTTTTTATTGCTAGGATAAAATACCACGACCAAAGCAACTTATGAAATAAAATGTTTAATTTGAGGCTTATGGTTTCATAGGTTTATATAGTACATGACCATCATGGGTAGTAGCATGGCAGCAAACAGGCAGTCATGGAGCTAGAACAATAGCAGAAAATTTTATCAAGAGATAACCAGGAGATATCTAAAGAGTCTCAGAATTTTTTGAGAAATCAAAGTCTGGTATCAGTGATAAGCCTCTTCTAACAAGGCCATTCAAGCCCTTCCCAGACAGGAGATGAAGTATTCAAATACATGTACTCTTCCCAATTGGAGATGAAGTATTCAAATATATGCCTCTATAGGAACCATATTCATTTAAACCTCTACTTCTGTCGACAATAAAATGATTACTGAAATAAAACAAATTAAGATATTCCTCTCTTCTTCCCATAGAAAGGAGGGTCAAAATTGGTTCTGTGTCAATATTCATTAACAGCCTCTCTAAATTTTGCTATTCCATCTTACCTATCCTTTCTATTGTGCTCACATGTTGTTCCAAACAAGCAACACTGACAAAGAACTGTATCTATTTGATTTAAACTTAATATGCCAGAGTGGGGTCCAGGATGTTCGTGAATGATGGAAGCATTATTAATTAAATGTCATTACCTTATTTGCATGTCTTGCTTAATAAAACTTTTTCCCAGTATAGGTTAAATCTTTTCCATGAACAAAAATGGACATTTTAATCTTTTAGTAAGTCTGATTGTCAAAGTCTTTTTTTTTTTTTTTTGTAACCTTGAAGCATTTATCTTGGTTGTATCTATTCATTGTCTACAAGTTAAGATAAGCACGTGGTTAACCCTACCTATTCTCGTGAAATCTGGCCTAGTTTCCCAGCCAGTCTCATGACTATGCCCTCTTGGTATCCTTTCTTTTTCTCCTTCTCTAATTTCAGGAATTTTGTCTTATTGATAGTATTCTTTGCTTACAGAATCTTTTCAGTTTCATGATGTCCCATTTGTCAATTGTTGATCTTAGAGCCTGGGCCATTGGTGATCTGTTCAGGAAGTTTTCCCCTGTGCCAGTGAGTTCTTTCCCACTTTCTCTTCTGTTAGATTTAGTGTATCTGGTGTTAGGTAAAGTCTTCGATCCACTTGGACCTGAGTTTTGTACAAAGTGATAAGTATGGATCAATTTGCATTCTTCTGCATGTAGACTGCAAGTGAGACTAGCACAATTTGTTGAAGATGCTTTCTTTTTTCAACTGTATGGTTTTGGCTTCTTTATCAAAGATAAAGTGTTCATAATTGTGCAATTTTATTTCTGGTTTTTCATTCTATCCCATTGACTGAACTGTCTGTCTCTGTACAAATACCATGCAGTTTTATCACTATTGCTCTGTAGTACAGTTTGAGGTAAGGGATGGTTATTTCCCCAGAAGTTCTTTTATTCTTGAGAATTGTTTTCTCTATCCTTGTTTATTTTGTAATTCCATATGAATTTGAGAATTGCTTTTTCTATTTCTGTGAAGTATTGAGTTGGAATTTTTATGGGTATTGCATTGAACCTGTAGAGTGTTTTTGGTAAGATGGCCATTTTTACTATATTAATCCTACCATTCCATGAACATGGGAGGAATTTTTTATTTTCTGAGGTCTTCAATTTCTTTCTTCAGAGACTTGAAGTTCTTATCATATAGATCTTTCACTTGCTTGGTTAGAGTTACACCAAGATATTTTATATTATTTGTGGCTATTGTGAATGGTGTTATTTTCCTAATTTTCTCAGCCTGTTTATCCTTTGATAGAGGAAGGCTACTGATTTGTTTGAGTTAACTTCATATCCAACCACATTGCTGAAGTTGTTTATCACCTGTAGGAGTTCTCTAGTAGAATTTTTGGGGTCGCTTGTATATATTATCATATCATCCACAAACCGTGATACCTTGCAAAATGGCAACCTACAGATTGGGAAAAGATCTTCATTAACCCTACATCTAACAGAAGGTTAATATCCAAAATAAACAAGGAAATAAAGAAGTTGGACTCCAGAAAACCAAATAACCCAATTAAAAAATGGTCTACGGAGTTAAACAGAGAATTCTCAACTGAGGAATCTTGAATGGCTGAGAAGTACCTAAAGAAATGTTCAACATCCTTAGTCATCAGGGAAATGAAAATCAAAACAACCCAGAGATTCTACCTCACACCAGTCAGAATGGCTAAGATAAAAAACTCAGGTGACAGCAGATGCTGGTGACGATACAGAGAAAGAGGAACACTCCTCTATTGTTGGTGGGATTGAAAACTGGTACAACCACTCTGGAAATCAATCTGGCAGTTCCTCAGAAAATTGAAAATAGTTCTATCTGAATAGGTAACAATACCACTCCTGGGCATATAACCAAAAGATGCGCCACTGAATTACAAGGACATGTATTCCACTATGTTTATAGCAACCTTATTTATAATAGCCAGAGGCTGGAAACAATCCAACAATGGATGCAGAAAATGTGGTCCATTTACACAATTGAATGCTGCTCAGCTATTGAAAATGAGGACATCATTAATTTTCCAGGTGAATGGGTGAAACTAGGAAATTCATCCTGAGTAAGTTACTAACCCAAAAAGAGATACATGGTATGTACTCACTGATAAGTAGATATTAAGCAAAAAGTTCCGAATATCCATGATACAAATCACAGACCATATGATGCTTAACAAGAAGGAAGTTCAATGGTTCAATCCTACTTAGAAGAGGGAACAAAATAATCTCAGGAGGCAGAGGAAGGGAGGGACCTGGGTGGGAGAGGGGAAGAGGAGGGAAAAGGGGGCAGGATTAGGTATAGGGAGGACAGGAGAGAAGCCCAGAGGGGCAGGAGATTGAATAGAAATATGCAGCAGTGTGGGGTCGAGGAGGGGCAGGGGGAACCACTAGAAAGTCCCAGACACCAGAGACATGAGAGGTTCCTAGGACCCAATGGGGATGATATTAGCTGAAATGCCCAATAGTGGGGAGATGGAGCCTGAAGAGACCACCTCCTGTAGATAGATATGGCCCCCAGATGAGGGATGGGACACTCACCCATCTCAAAAATTTTGACCCAGAATTGCTTCTGTATAAAGAAAAATGCAGGGACAAAAATTGCAGCACAGACTGAAGGAAAGGCAATCCAGAGACCACCCCAACTTGGGTTTCATTCCATGTGCAGGCACCAAATCTTGACACTATCGCTGATGCCATGTTGTGCTTGCAAACAAGAGCCTGGCATGGCTCTCCTCTGAGAGGCTCTACCAGCAGCTGACTGATACAGATAGAGATACTTAACATTCAACCATTGGACTGAGCCTGGGGATCCCTTTGGAAGACTGAAGGGGATTGCAAGCCCATAGAGAGAACCACAGTATCAACTAACCGGACCGCTCAGAGCTCCCAGGGAATGAGCCACCAACCAAGGAGCTTACATGGACTGGTCCATGATCCCTGCTATATATGTAGCAGAAGCCTACCCTATGTGTCCTCAGTGGGAAGGGATATGCTTGGTCCTGTATAGACTTGATGCCCCAGAGAATGGAGGTGCTAGAGGGATGAGGTGAGAGTGGGTAGGTGGGTGGGGAAGCACCCTCTTAGAGGCAAAGGGGAGGGAGAGAGGGTGTGGGGCTCATGGAGGGGAATCTGGAAGGGGCACATTTGAAATGTAAATAGATAAAACACTACTACTACTACTACTACTACTACTACTACTACTACTACAAGTTTGACAATCTCTCCCCTTCCTCTGTAAGTGTAGATTTTAAATGCTTTAATCACAAAACAAATGCTGACAATACATTTATTTAGCTTGATTTAATCATTCTCCAAATTTGAGTTTATATAAAACATTGTATTGTATCCTATAAATATATACAATACTATTTGTTAGTGAAACATAATCAAATGATCAAGACTCTCAGTAATGGAATTGCCTAGAAATTACAAACTTTCAAGAGAGGCCTAATTTTTAGAAATTTTCTAGATAGTTGGGGGTCTCCAATAATTTTTATGATACCCATGCCTCTGTTATATATTTGTATTTTAGAACAACTTCTTAATATATATCAGTTTTCATGTAATAAAACATTGCTTTTCAGCTGTGGGTAGCTCAAATAGCCAGTTTCTGTGTTCTCTGCTAATTCCATACCATTTCCTACCATCAAACAGGAAGCAGTTCACAATAAATGATGTCTACAGTGCTCATAAGTCTATAAGCAGACATTGTCATATATTGAATTCTACAGTAAAATGACATCATTCTCCCAGAAACAGAGTATTACACAATTTATGGAAAAATATAGATCTTCAGAATTTCAAAAGGCAAGACAATAATTTAATGCCTTTAATTTTTTTCCTAAAAGTTTTACTTTATCAGCACTCATTTGCTTCAGCTATATTAATTAAATTAAAAGACATAGTTCAAAATAGAATACAATTAAGCTCCTAATTTTCAGAAAAATGATACAGTATGAAGAACATCAATGTCAGGAAAAATATATTATGTTTATTTTTTTAAAAGTGTTAGTACCAAACTAGAAAGAAGTAGATTGGGAGGGTTTTTTTCCCTTTTTGTTCAGTCATATGAAGTATGAAGAGGAAACTCAATGGCTAGAAGATGAAAGTAATGTATTTTCCAGGCATGTTAGAAGGTTTGATAGTGAGCTAGTAGTCTATTATGTGTTAGCTGGTATTTATGATAGCCTTTCCTATTGAGATGATGTTTTGTGAGCACCAGAGGAGCCAAATAGATGCATAAGAACACTTGCCACTCTAAGAAAGTATAAGTTGAGGTGTGCTTTATGCCAAGGCCTGGAATAGAACCAACAGTGCTCTTTATAACCAATGGTTAGAATAAATGGACAGAGTATAGCTCAACAAATACATTCTTCAACTCAGGCAGGCATGGACATTAACTTTCTTTCACATATGAGTGGGACTAATAACAGCTACTTCAGCTCTATGAATCTCACCTTTCACATCTTTAATAAATAAATGACTAAGATGCTAATATTATCAAACAATTCTGTTAAAAGAATGAAATAAACATATTTTGGTTAAATTTCTAATATCTAATAAGGCACAAATAATTGGAGATGTTCAATAATAACTAATAAAATTATATGACATTTTGAACATTATGGGTTCGGAACAGTATCTGAATTCATGATAAAATTATAGAAAATATTTGATCCATTTTTGGCTTCCCTTTCTCATTTACAAAATTTGCCTATGCCAAAACTAAGTGTATCTTTTCTTCTCTACTGTTCCTTCATGGAGTTTGTTTTTCCAAGCTGAACCAGTATGTATCTGGAATTTAGACACCATTATGATCTTCAGCCTATGACTTCAGTATTCTGTGCTACAGTGAGCAAGATTGTGAGTGGACTAAAATAAAAATATATTGGAGGAGGACAGATTTGGGATGGGGGGTGGCAGAGGGGTAAGCACCAAGTGGAATATAATTTGAGATGTAAATGAATGGAATAATTGCTAATAAGAAAAGAAAACATAATTTAAAAAGAAAATAATAAATTCTGCAGCTTTTTGTTTTTGATGCATTCAAATTGTCTAAATGTCAATAATTCTTTTTCCTAACATATTTTTCAATTCAAATTCAATTATTACATCTAAAAAATCTTAAAGCTTCAAGAGACAAGGGAATAACACAGTATGCCGGTCATTGTATTAGCTTCATCTATTTTTAGTTCATCCTGCAATCATTTTTGTTGTTCATTGTGTGCACAGCCAGATATAAAGCAATCAATGAAAGAGATTCAACAGGAATATTTTCAACCTTAAAATCTCTCAAAATGAGTCTCAATTCAGTTTTTATACAATCCTTTCTTACATTCATTGCTCTAATGTCCTTTCTTAAAAGCTGGAGAGACTTTTGACTTTTCCTCTTCTCACAAAATTTCCATCAAATTAGGTACCATGTTCCATTCATTCCATATATACAACAGTTCTCATTTCATTCAGGGCCTCACAAGCCCTTATCTAGATTATCTAAGAACCCACAAAAGAATTTTATTTCTTGTTTCTAAATTGCATTCTAATATTTTAAGTATGAGGTTCAGCATTTGGCCCTTTTGCTCTGCCTGCTTCAGTGGCTTTCTTGACATCCTGGACTGCCAGCAGGACTTAGACATATTTCTTTTCAGTTTGCCAACAAGTCTGCTGATGATTATCTATTGTCAGACTGAATTCAAGTAATCTCATTTATCTTGATTGTAGCATCTTTGTTTATTTGTCTTCTGTAGTTGGAATTTTTATTCACATTCTTAACCTGCTCTGATTGATTTTGTTAACTTGACATAAACCTAGACATATTTTAGAAGAGGAAATTCCTCCCTAAGTCTTTGAAATATTTTCTTGATTAATGATAAATATGGAAGATCCCAGACCAGTGTGAACATTGCTACTTTGAACAGGTGATCCTGAGTTTTAAAGAAAGCAGGCTGAGCAAGTCTAAGAAGCCAACAGGTGAGTAGTATATACTGATCAGTAATACATTCTGATTCAGCTTGGAAAAATGAACTCCACAGAGGATGAAACAATAGAGAAGCAAAGATACTAAGAAGCAATCCATGGTCTCTGCTCCAGTTCCTGCCTCCAGGTTCTTACACTGAGTTCCTGCCAAGACTTCTTTCAGTGATGGAGTGTAACTTGAAGGTTGTGATAATGAAATAAACCTTTTCTTCCCCTAGTTGCTTTTGGTCATGAGCTTTTAGCATAGCAATAGAAATCCTAAGACATACTTTTTCTTCAGAGTCCACTTGAAGTTCTTTCATCAGATTTAATACTATCTATTTTTTTTCTATTCTCAGAGTAACCTTTTGAGGGTGGTATTACATTTGACTCGTTTATTTAGTATCTATGTCAATATATCTGGAGCTCTGTAAGGAAGAAAACATGTTTTATTCATCTTAAAATTATCACCATCTCATTTCTTCCATCTGGAGTATTCTGCATGTTCACTGGATTAGAACAGGCATTTGCTAAAATGTTGGAATGGAAAGATAAGTGCTTGGTTATATTCATGAGATATTCTTAGCTCCTCAATACTTATTTGTAAGATAAAGTGATAGTTTTAATGACCATATTTCACTAAAGTTGCACTTTTAAAGATAATCAATGACCTCTTACTTTTGTCTACTCTCCTTGGACTCTGTTACTGGATTCTTACCTCTGTTCATCCTTTTGAATTTTGTAAAGTCTGAGAATTCTTCTTACTATATGTTTTTGTTAGAGTTTCTATTGCTCTGACCATGACCAAGACAAATCTTATTAAAAACATTTAATTGAGCTGGCTTACAGTTTCAGAGGTTCATTCAGTCCATTATCATCAAGGCTGAAAGCATGGCAGTGTTCAGACAGGCATGATACTGGGGGAGCTGAGAGTTCTACTCTTGTTCCGAAGGCAAACAAGAGAACACTGGCATCCTCAGGCAGCTAGGAGGAAGCTCTTAAAGACCACCTCTACAGTGACACACTTCCTCCAACAAAGCCACATATACTCCAACAAAGCCACACCTCCTATTAATGCTACTTCATCGGTCAAGCATATTTAAACAACCACACTACATGTAGTTGCATCTTCAGCTATTACTCCTCTCTCAACAACTTTTTACATCTATGCATCAAGCACTGTCCTCCTTTGAACCCAGTCAGAGTTCCAACTGCATCTTCCAACACAAAGCTTACACTTTAATTACACTTTAAAAATCTTTAATATATACTTTAATTGCATCAGCTAGTGTTTAGAGCAGCAGAAGGCTGCTATTTTGATTTTTCACAATTTATTTATCACTATTTTGGTAATTATGCTTATTTTTGTGTTGAAGAAGTCATGTATATCTTACCCTTGGTTGTAAGTTTCTCATTCCCCACAGCTCTGTGAACTAGGGCTGAATTTATTAGGATAGTTTAGTACTTGCTTTAGAGATATACAACACAGTAAGGTAAGAGAAAAAGAGAACTAATATTAGAAGTTTTCTTTCTTTAGTCAGTATCTGCTGGCCCTAGAGATGAGAGTCATATCAGACCTACTTGTGATCATGGCATGGAAAGTGAGAATAAGCCCAAGGCACTGAGCTGCCTCCAAATCCTCCTTTATTGCCTGGGTGTCCCAACAGCTGTTATCTTACTACTAGAAACCCTTTCCCCTCTAGAGTTTCTCATTTCTAGAAATAGCACAGTGATCTACTCTTTTCTCATTTCAATATGTAGAGGTCCTTATCAATGCCTCCTTCATACTCCCATATGCTATATTTAGTGAAACACATGATATTGTTCCTATGATTTTCAGGAAATTTCCAAAACCTGTGTTCAAGTATCCATTCCATTGCTTCAGCATGATTCCCAGGCACTAGCATCTCTCATCAGTGCTACAAAAAATATTTCAAGTTAGTCTTTCCTTGACTTATCAAATCAATTGATGTTTGAAATTTTTACCTTCATGTTTAAAAATATTTCAAAGATATCCAAAACATTTATATGGACCACAATCTACAGAATGAGCTATCATTTTCTTGAGTTTTAACCTTTACTGACTTTTACTGGATCTTTTCAAATTTACAAATTTCTTCCTCCTACAAGGACCTGACATATGATGCTTCATTTTCTTGTAGTCTCCTTATTCCCCATTTGGATGGTGCCCATTCATGTCTCAGTTTGCTGCTTCAATATTGATTGTTGCTTCATGGAAGTGTTCATCAACTTTCTTAAGTGAGTCATGCTATCCTCACTTTTCTTATTGCATTGCAACTAAACAGATAATATTAATCTACTTTAATAATATAAACAATGGAAAAGGTAAAGGCTTTGCATTATTGTGGTATTTTTTTTTCTGATTCTCTAGTACAATAAAGCATAGCACAACATTTGATACATAATATAAGGGTGGATACTTCATGAAAAGGTGTACCAATGAAAACATTCATTATCCTGCCTATCACAAATGGATTTTCAGTTTGGTGTTCCTGATTCATATTGCTCACCAATCTCTATAACCCAGGCAGAGAGTGAGTCTCTATCTTTACATCCTTTCTTCATTTTCCACAGCCTGTAGCCCGCTACATTCTGAAGATTCTGCTTCCTTGAGGTTTATCACAGCAGCAATTTTTACTGCCATTCTCAGTGGTGTTTCCTCCACTCTGATCATTAATTTTAGCAACAAAGGTATGAATAACCTCTTTGTTTCTAATTCTTTACACTTATTTACATGGTTATTATTAGAATAGATTAAACATGTAGATTTTATTCTCAGAAACTTTAAAATAATTTAATGGTCATTCCTTACTAGCACAAATACAATTCAAATATCTTCATATAGGGCCATAGTTATCATTGCTTAGACTAAGACTACTCTTGATTTTTTTGTGCATTTTGTGCCCTGGCACCAACATTCTCTTTGTTATTCTCTGATTTTCATGGGCTATACCTTCACCAACTTGACATGACATGACATGACATGACATGACATACTTTTCTCATTTTTCTTTCATCCTCCTTTTGTGTTCTTTCATGCATCCCCATATTTGCACACCATTCAGCACCAAACTTTATTTGTGTTTAGTAGGAGGTAGTCTAATGTGTGGTAAAGGGACTTCTCTGGGGGGTGGATTAGGAGGTTTAAAGCATGGGTTTGTAGCTTTTAGAAAGCTACTTAAATTGTTTTCTCGCTGTTTCCTCCTTAACTAGATTCATGAGTGTATAACTCAAATCATTATTTAAAATATTAAATAAAAGAGTAGACATCAATCACTTAGATGAGCCCCAGTGCCAAATACTCATAGTTTCTTGCATTTATTTACTGTAGAATCAAGTGTGCTACCAGTTGTCAAAATGATTTTCTAGGGAAATTACAGTTTCCTTCATGTATTAAAGCTTTGTTTTTATGAAAAGCTACTTTTATAATACCAGTTATATTAAAAAACAAACAGAAAAAAGACAATTGATGATAAATGATTTGAATTTTAAAATAGGAAAAATTATGTGGTAAAAATGACCAACTGCACTTTCCAACTCTACAGGAATTTTGTACGAGCAATGTGAAAATGTACCATAAAATGTGAATAGGTACTGAAGGGCTTTGTTATCAAAATACAGTTAATCATGCACTAAGGGGAAACAATTCTACTATGTAGACAGGAACTCCTGGACTTCCTTAGTTTTTCTTATGTACATATTTATACTAGGCAAGTCAATAGGATTTTCTAAGCCTCATCTTTAGAAAAAGGAATGTGGGTTAAATGAAAATGCGAGCTTCTTATACTCTTGATAGTCTCTTACCACTAAATTACATGGTTTTATTTTTTTCTCATTCATTTTAGTAGATATTTCTCTACTATCTACCATGATATAAGCCACAGCTTTTTGACACTAAGAAAATGATGTATAATTAAGTTAGTTTCTATTATCTTTATAAAAATGAGACTAGTATTAATATCACATAGTTATGGGTTAAAGGGTGAACTCATGTGAAAAGTCTGTAAATGTTTATTCTCTTCCTCTTTTTGGAAAAATTCCTTAAACACTCACTTGGTATTTGGAATCATTTTAACTAGACATTATTTTGAGCACTAATGTAAGATGTGACACACACACACACACACACACACACACACACAAAAATTTCAGTGATTCTTGAAAGATGAGAACATGAATTCATTTCTGGTTAGAAGAAGTCAGCAGAAGCCTCGCCTCATCACTTTGGCACTTCACAGATGCCACTTGGAATAATTCTGATAAAAATGTCACATAACGACTGATATTACCATAATTTCCTCAAACCACTAAATGTAGAAAGGACTATGTCAGGAAAGCAGGACATGTAGGTGTCCATTTGGTAAAATATGCTGTAACATTCAACTGTCTCTATCTTGTTCACTAAGTCTGTCTTTTCCTTTGCTAAACATCAAAATGTCTTAAAGTCATTTTTAACTCAAATTGTCTTTGATTACTTATTGCTCATCTCTTACCAAAACAAAATGGGAAAAGATTGTTGACAAGCTACATACTTGTACATTCATATTATATTCCTGAATATAGTAGCCACTTGCTCCATGTGATATTAAGCTCTTTAAATGTGGATAACTGAATTGACGTGTGCTGAAAGTATATCATACACACTAAGTTCCAAAGACTGAGTATGAAAAGTGATAAAAATAATTCCTTATTATATGAACAAACCATTATACATTAGACCAAAGAAAATCTACTATTAAAATTAATTTTACCTTTCCCTTAAGCCAGTTGCCAGATAATGCATGTTAGGGTTTACATACAGAGAAACCCTGTCTCGGGGAAAAAAATATTCTACTATCTTTTATAGACTCTGTTTTTACCAAAACAAATATGTAGCTTGTCAACAATCTTTTCCCATTTTGTTTTGGTAAGAGATGAGCAATAAGTAATCAAAGACAATTTTAGTTAAAAATGATTTTAAGACATTTTGATGTTTAGCAAAGGAAAAGACAGACTTAGTGAACAAGACAGAGACAGTTGAATGTTACAGCATATTTTACCAAATGGACACCTACATGTCCTGCTTTCCTGACATAGTCCTTTCTACATTTAGTGGTTTGAGGAAATTATGGTAATATCAGTCGTTATGTGACATTTTTATCAGAATTATTCCAAGTGGCATCTGTGAAGTGCCAAAGTGATGAGGCGAGGCTTCTGCTGACTTTTTCTAACCAGAAATGTATTCATTACTGTATAGCCTAAAATTAATTACTGTATAGCCTAGTATTGACTTGTCTAATTATTATTAGCAATCAGTTTTATGCAGATCTATTATTAAAAGGAGCAAACCAGTAAGCAACCAATCCTCCAAGGCCTCTGCATCAGCTTTGCCTTCAAGCTTCTGCTCTGTTTGAGCTCCTTCCTTGGCTTATCTAAATAGACTGTGACTTAGGATATGTAAGAACAATAGACCCTTTCTCCCCAAGTTGCTTTTTATCATGGTATTTCATCACAGCAAAATATAGGAAAATTACCTATATTTTAATGTGGCATTACTAAAAAGCATTTACTTTATAAAGTATTTTTTAATTTTTAAGACTTTATGAGTGAAGGCATAGTATATTTTTCCTAATCACTTAGGGTAAATTATGTAGTGAGCTTATTAATTTTTATTGTTGCATATTTGAATTTAAAAGAGAGTATATAGTAAAATTATTAATCTCAATAGAACTTTGACATCCCCAGTGCAATGTCTTTGAAAGTTCTTAGCTTGAGAAATAATCTCTGGAATTTGTTTTTAAAGCCTTTCTAAAAGCAGTTCATTTACTAGCTAAATTGATCAGCAGTTCTAGTGGATTTTAAAATAGTAGTTAACCACTAAAAATTAGCTTCTGTTTTATACTTGGTTTAGAATGATACCCTTGAGGGCATGCCAAAATGTCTGTAGCTAGTAGTCTTTGTGGAGCTTCTAGACTTTGAGAGAGCTGGAAACTCCTGATATCTGTTGAAATACGTATTATATTACATCATACTTTAGCTGTGCCAGCAATTTGGGATTATTCCCATTTGGTTTTGGGCAGGAGCCAGTATCTCTGTGACTGAGAGCTATTTAAGGATAACTCTATATTGAGACAACTGTGAAAGCAGTGTGAGAGAGACTAAGAGTTGCATGATTTAGACTTCTTCCTTAGGTCAATAGCTCGTTGGTCCAGCTAATTCTTTAAGCTTCAGAATATTTATCTATAAAATGCTGAACTTAGAAAAATTTTAAGATTGATTTAGAATAAATTATTTTAAGTTTCTAACCAGATTATAATGTGTGACTTAATTATAGCTATTTTCCATTAGGAAAATGAAACAATGACAATAACTAAGAAGCTAATGCCAGGGACTAGAGTATTACTGTGATGACTTGACCATGCTGTCTGTTGGATAAATATGGAAGACTTTGGGACTTTGGACTAGAAAGGTGGTTAAAAGCTTGAAAGTTGGACTTAATGGGCCATACTAGAATAATGTAGACTGTGAAGATTCGGCTAAAGAGATTTCAGAGAGGAACAATATTAGCTGGGCTAGAGAAAAATCCTGTGATATTTTGGAAAAGAATTGTCTAATTTTTGCCCCTGTATAAAAATCTGCTGGAGGAAAAACTGAAGAGTTTTGGACAAATGTCATGGGTGTAGGAGATTTTCTGTATAGCCTAGTATTGACTGTGTCCAATTATTATTAGCAATTAGTTTTATGCAGATCTACTATTAAAAGGAGCCAATCAGTAAGCAACCACTCCTCCAAGGCCTCTGTATCACCTCTGCCTCCAAGCTTCTGCTCAGTTTGAGCTCCTTCCTTAGCTTATATAAATAGACTGTGACTTAGGATATGTAAGAACAATAGACCCTTTCTCCCCAAGTTGTTTTTTATCATAGTGTTTCATCACAGCAATCCTTATAATCCTTGAACTACAAAGGCTGATGCAGGAGGATCCTGAGTTTGAGACTGGCCTGAGATATATAGAAAGGCCCCATTTAAGAACAAAATAAATCATCAACAACAAACAGGCCAAAATTTCATTGAGATCAAATTGTTATGATGTACATATATAGATTTAAATGAATTTTAGTTCTTTTTGCCTCTCTGATTCACTTCTTGCTCTGTCTTTTTGTTTTCTTCTCTGACCATTGTTTCTGAAATATAGCAAATGTAGTTCACCTTAAGACATTCACCCACATTGATTTCCAGTGTGGAACAGTATCATCTCTCCTTGCTATAGGAACACTTTTATATTATTCTTCAAAAAATACTGTTTCTTTACAGATGTGTTTCCTCATTTTTTTTGCTGATAATAGGATTTTTTCCTTATTTTTTTTTATTTTTATTTTTATTTTTATTTTTGAGACAGGGTTTCTCTGTGTAGCCCTGGCTGTCCTGGAACTCGCTTTGTAGACCAGGCTGGCCTTGAACTCAGAAATCTGCCTGCCTTTGCCTCCCAAGTGCTGGGATTAAATGTGTGTGCCACCACCGCCCGGCAAGGCTTTTTTATATTATCCATATATCTATATCTTTTGCTGACAAGGCATAAAATGTCTCTTAAATTTATGCATCATTCATTATCCACATTAGTTTTTAAGTTAAGCTTCAGAAGATCAGACACTACTATTCTTGTCATATTAAGACTAGATATAACTCAGAATATAAAATGTGTTCGCTCTGAACTTAATACTGATCAATCTGATAGGAGAGGAAACTAAAGACAGTGAGTAGCTAGCTCATAGGAATGGACATAGGACTCACCCCTCTTGCTTCCCACACAGCTTTTGTCCAAATCCCCATTGTCCTTTGCTCTCCTCTCACCTCTACTCAGCCTAGGTCACAGAGCCCAGGCCATCAAGTATTATTGCTACTTGCTGCAGCAGTGACTTTCTTCATTCCTGTGAGCCTGGGTTAATGGACCCATCCTTGTGCTGTCTGTCCCCTTTACAGTCCACTGTCATTACTGAATCCACTGATCTCCAAAGTGTCCTTTATTTTATACATTCCCAACTTTTCTGCATATTTGTCAGTGTTCATCTTTAAGAGGAGCCACTTTTCTGCCTTCCTATTTATATTCCCTACTTTTCTTAGTCCATGGAAAAACCTTGCTAATTATGCAGTGTTCTTTTTCCCCAAAGCTTAAACTAATTTTTTATTTTCCACCACAGAACGATTCACTGACAGCTCAGTATAGCATGTACTTCCACTCCAAAAATTTCACAATCTGTATAACTGGAAAAAGAGTCAATATATGTCTTTATTAATGAAGCAAATATTTTNATAAATATAATAATTGTGCTAAAAAAACCCAGAAACACTAAGATAACATGTGCATCAGGCACAAGCTGTCCTCCATTAGCATCAGGCCATGGTTTGGTCTAGCTGACTGGGCAAAATAATAGCTATCTGAGCAAATATGGAAATATGCAAATGTAGAAAACACAACAACAAATATGTTCAGAGAGAGGGAGAAAGAGAGAGAGAGAGAAAGAGAGAGAGCGAGCGAAGAGTTAAATGAGAATGCACAGCAGATACTTAAAAAACGGTTTTCAGAGGTGGTGTGGCAAATGAATGAAAGAGACAAAAACCTCTGAATAAAGCCACATTTAAAACCATTGCTGAAATGTCTCATTGCACCAGGAACCAGATCTTTTAGTGCAAAGTACAAATGATTCTTGGTTCTCAAAATGACATTTCTTCACTTTCCTATTTCAGTATCCATGTAATGTAACATTTCTTGTATTCATATAATGTGATATTTCTTGTTTTTAACATGCTCTGCATCCCATTATGTTTCAATTTTTTTGTGCTTATTCTTCTTTAAAAAAAAAAGACTTTGAATATTTTGAGCATGTTAAGTAAACAAGGCATTTTGTTTTCAGGGTTGTTGCTGTTCCAAAAGTGACTAGGGAAATTATAACTAAACATGAATTTTTCATGAGAAGAACTTTGAATTTGTAATATATTTACATGTCAATTATTCAAATAAAGCTTACAGTAACTTTCACATTAGTGTTTGAAAAATAAAACTTGTTTCATATATAGCAGACACAATATCAGGAGAGTTCTTATAGTTCTGAATTTTTATCATTTCAGCCAAATACCAAAGGTATGTTATTTTAAAAATGAAATAATGTGAACATTTAAGATAATGATGATTTATGGGGAAAGTGAGAGGGCATGCGATCAATACTGGTTATTAGATATAGATGTTGTTATCTGTAACATTCAATTTATTAAGGCAGATTAGACTTTATATGTATTATGTATAACTTCCATATTATCTAATCATAACAGCAATTTAAGAAGTGTATTTATAAGTAACTCAAGTATTAATGTACTATACTTAATTGATTTTCTTAATTTTCGTTTATATTTAATGTTTAAGAGGCCTTTGCCAGAAGTCAGTAATATTAATTTAGATACTGGAATATTTTAGAAAGATAGTTAAATACAAGACTCAAATTTTTTTTATGTAGGGAACTCTAAAATATTTTAAACTGTGGATGATGGACTTATTTATGGGAAAAGAAAATAATTATTTCCTTTGGTGCATGTTGGTTTGAAGTTTGACTTGTGACTTATTCTGTTGGAGTTGAAAACAGACAGTGACCCAAGGGAAGTAGGGTGTGAAAATTATGCTCTTTCCATGGATAGCCAACACAACAGATGGATGACCATCCAGAATTGGTAGCAGTTCCTGGAAGCTAGACAGTAATGGAAATAGAGTGCAGCTGCACAGAGGGTCACGTTGTGAACGTGCCCTGGGTCAGGGTATGAGCAATCCAAATGTAGCATATATTCCGTATAAGTGACAATGATCATTTCCCTCAAAGGTTTACTTATCTGCCACTTTTCCTATGCCAATGTGCAATAACACACCCACACATATTTCTTTCTTTATGTGATTTAGACTTTTATTTCCTCTCATTAGTCATTTAAGTATCTGGTCTTAAATTACTGAATTCTAAATATCTTTGATGATCCCATTGCCAGCCTCTATGTGAAGAATTTTGTTTGGTGAGATAAAGAGTAGAATAAAAGTAGCAATTCTTAGGCAATATAGAATATTATAAATTGCCAATTATATTAACATTAATGTTATCATCTTTTAATTCACCAGAAAAGGCTACGTAGGAAAATGATTAGCATGAGACAAATAGAGAAAAGATCAAATATTTCTAACAGCTAAAGTAAAGTGATGAGAAAAATCAAACACATATCTCTATTTGGTAGATCAAACACAAAGTATACTACTTTATCTCAATATTTACTTAAAATATTTTTTCTTATTAGAACATATGCACATTAAGTCACAACCATTACTGCTGTCACAAATTGGCCATCAAAGTAACACACTTCTAAAATGGGTATTACAACCTAAATGTTTGAAAATCTAGAGTCTATGCTCAATATTGTCAATGGGATTATAGTGAAGTTATCTCTAGAAATATCTATAACATACAAAAATAAAATGCAGAATATGGATTTTTGTAGACAAAAGGTAAGAGCATTCAGCCATTCTTATGGACCAGACATGGTTGTTGAATACTTAATAAATATATTGAATATTTTTATATGAATATCAATTTAATTCTAAGAGAAGATTAATATAGTAGGTTTGCTACTTTGTAGATGGATTAATAATTTTTAAATGTGATAATGCAACTTGTTTACATTTAAGAAATAAAAAAGATACTAATATCACAATTTGAAACCATAATGATGGTTTTGAGGTATTCTTGAATTTGGTTTGCAAAAATTTTATTGAGTATTTTTGTATTGATATTCATAAGCAAGATTGATCTGGAGTTCTCTTTTTTGCCTGGAACTGTGTGGTTTAGGTCTCAGACTAATTGTGGCTTTGTAGAACGAGTTAGGTAGTGTTCCTTCTCTTTCTATTTTATAGCATAGTTTAAGGAATATTGGTATCAGGTCTTCTTTGAAGGTCTGGTAGAATTCTGCACTAAAATCCATCTGGCCCTGGGCTTTTTTTGGTTGGGAGGATTTTTAATAGCTCCTTATGCTCCCCAGCCTGTAATCCTTTTCTTTCTTTCTTCCTTCCTTCCTTTTCTTCCTTCCCCTTTTCTTTCTTTCTTTCTTTCTTTCTTTCTTTCTTTCTTTCTTTCTTTCTTTCTTTCTTTCTTTCAAATAAGTTAGGAAGTAACCTATTTAATTAATTAAAAAATTAATTTTTAATTTAATTTTTTTACTTATACACTTTACATCCCACTCATTGCACCCCTCCTGGTCACCACTCCCACTTCCTTCCCCTATCCCCCTCCACTTTTCCTTTGAGCAGGTGGGGGCCCCCTGGTATATAATCATTTCCTGGTTATATCCTGAGAACTCTAATAAAATATACAAGTTCTGATTTTTCATATACCAGGAGGATGTGAGAAATTTGTGAGCTTATAAATCCACCATTCACAGGAAGGGCAATCATAGATATGGTTAGATTTGTGACATACATCCATAGTTTCATAATTCTCATGACTTCAAAGCTTTCTTCTGATTCATAATGTACATCTTGAGGTCAGTGGCTGTGACTGTATTGAAGTTGAACAGTAATTCTTGTGTCTACTGTCATAGCCTTATCTCCATCCAATTCTATCTTAGCAGAGTTCTCCAAGCCTAGCTCAGAATTAGAGTACAGACTGGTCTTGCCATTTTTATAGGACTCTCTCAAAGCTGTTCCATTTAACCTAGTGTGATGGGTTGAATGAGAATGACCCCTCATAAGCTTCTATGTTTGAATGCTTGGTTCATAGTTGGTGGAATTATTTGGAGAGGAATTAGGAGATGTGTCCCTGGGGGTGAGCTTGGAGGTGTCAAAAGCCTACAACAGGCCCAGTTTCTTGCCATTGCTTTTGTTTTGGATCAAATGTGAGCTCTCAGCAATTGGTCTAGTGTCATGCCTGACTAGGTGCTATCACACTCCTTACTTTGATGATTGTGGACTCACATTTGAAAACTATAATCAACCCCTCTGATTATGAATTGCCTTGGTCATGGTGTGTGTTCACAACAATAGAATAGTAACTAAGATACCTAGATAGATTATCACATATCAATTTCTACATATGCATGTGTCTGTATTAATAAGGCCCCCACAAACACTCCTTTATTATTATTCCCACACTACATGACTTTAGACATGCCTTTGCTTGTGCTCAGTTCTCTTGTCTCTAGTTACTGGAACCTCATCTGATCTCTGAGCCCAGATAAATCTTCATGGAGAAGTTATCTTAGGCCAATCCCCTGTACTTCTTATTCTGAGTACTGTTTACATTTATGACTTATCATAATATTTAACAATCATGTTGCATGAATAGTTTATTTTTTATTTTAAAGCTGAGGTTTAACCTTTAAAGGTAGAAAAATTTTATGTAGACCATAAGCCTATATATTCTGTTAACATCTGGGCTATGCTTGTTGATTGATTGGTTACATCAGTATCTTTGGAAAAATAGATAAATATATAATTGAGACCTGGCATTATGGCATCCTATTTGATTATATATATATGTATATATATATATGTATATATATATATATATATATATATATATATATATATATATATATATATATATATATATGCAGTAGTAAAGAACAAATGATGAGGTCAAACCTTAATAAATTATTTTTTTCACAGAAATTTCCAAAATTCCACACAATGTCAAAGAAAACTATAGACTTTGAAATAAAACTGGTGGGCTTTAGTATTAACTCAGCTGATTAATAACAGAAGTAAGTTCTAGGTGGGTTCTTTTCCTGTCTAAACTTTATAAAATAATAAATCATAAATAATAATCATAAATGCCAGTGTCTATGGTAATATTTCAATATGAGTAATTCCTAAGAATAAATATTGTCATATATTTCTACAAAACAAAAAGAACACAGCACTCTGCCTTTCAATGTAATGTATTTGACTATTAATACTTTGTATTTTGATCACACTGTTTTGTTCAATATTTAACAATATATCATAAGCCAATAGAATATGGTTGTTTCCCAATAGTACTAATACTGTCTAAAAAGTCATAGCATTAATGAAGGTTGCAGTGGTCATTGTAAAGATCTTAACAGACAAACAACACACCTGTGAGCTCGCAATTATGTTGAGAGGTGCTCGGAGACTTAAGTAAAACCATACAAATTTCTAGAACATGAAGTGTCTTTAACAGAGAGAGACATTAGTATGTGGTTTTGTTTTGAACTTCTGAGAAGAATTTGTCTTTTAAAATGTTTCCTGAAGATTTTGTTTTATAATATAAATAGCACCATATTCCTGTTGTTTGGCTTGCATAGTTTATTTAATTGCCTAATATATTTGATAACTGAATATATTTATGCTAGTTTTGACTACTTTAGCCCATTCAAAGCAAAAAAACAAAGTAAGAGACATATTATTTCAAGACTATTTTTCTCATTTGCCTTTAGGCTGAACACCTGTATAATTGTTTTCTTACAGGTATTGTAAGATATATATCACAAGCTTCCTGTTTTAAAATCTGAACTTCTCTAAATATAAAATTTTTGGAGTGCTAACATGACATACTAAGTAGAAAATTACAGAGCTGACCTCTTGTAGTTGCTAATGTAAATATCCCAATTAAATAAAAACCTAACATCACACAAAGAACAGAAAGAATAGTCAAGTTATGACTGACTAAGAATGTTGGGTACATGTTGTGAGCCAAGGCACTGCTTGTGAACTTAAACCCCCAACTATTTCCATGCACAAGGGCAACAGAGTGATAGTAGCAACTGACATGCACGAGCACCTGCTCTGGATAAACATTTGGTAAGCTTTGTCTTCTTAGCATCACAGAGACTAGGATTTCCCTCTCTAGTATTACCATTATATTATATGTCTCAATTTAGTCTATTACTCAGTTTGAATGAAGTATACACAGACTAGATCTGCACTCATGAGAAGGAATACATGGCTTTGATTCTTGCAGAGGAAAGTAGCCATGCAGCTCATTTCTTATCATCTTTTATAAAAATATGCTTATTGAGATGCTCTACTTATAGTCTTGTACTTACCTGAGGACTGTCATCTTAGAATGCTAAAATATCAGATGATTTCATTAAATTACCCAAGCAGTAAAACAAATACTTTGATATAGTTATCTTGGTATAGACACACTACCTATAAACACACCCTCTAGCTCTCTCTGTCTGTCTCTCTGTCTCTATCTCTGTAACTCTCTCTCTCTCTCTCTCTCTCTCTCTCTGTGTGTGTGTGTGTGTGTTAATTATAGATATGTTATACATTAGAGTACAAAGGATGTGTACTCTAACACTAAGCTATATCACAAGCTTCCTGTTTTTAAATCTGAACTTCTCTAAATATAAAATTTTTGGAGTGCTAACATGACATACTAAGTAGAAAATTACAGAGCTGACCTCATAAAATGCCTCAGAGCCAAAAGGCAGATTCACCAAAATATTGTGTAAAATTCCCTGCAGTTTATGTACATAAAGTATATGTGAAGCATAAATGACTTTCATTTAAAAAATAGAGTCCCATGCTCCAAATAGCTCACAATATATGCACAACTATTCCAAAATATGAAATAATATAAAATCTGAAACATTTCTAGTCCTATGGGTGTGTGTGTAGACTTCATAATTGGAAAGACATTTCTGGTATAATATTAATTAGATATTAAAGTTCCAAGTGTCTCCTCCTTTGGTTGTGTTTATTAATGTTGTATGTGCATATGTATATATACATACCAAAAATACATGGTAGCTCTTATAGAGGAGGAAGACAAACACTTATGATTAAATGGTTGGGGCATGCCTCCTATCTATGAATAAAATTTTCTTATAAAGATCATACCAAAATTTTTTTATTTCCTGGTTGTAGTTGAAGTGCATATTGGATAGACTGACATAATTGAATCCCTATAAAAATCAACTCAACTATGTTAGTTAAAAAGCATGCAAATTAATAGATGTGATTATGTTTAAATTATGTTTATATCAAGCAAATTAACAATAAATAATTACCTAATGTTCCTAAACAAAGACTTTAAGGCAAACTACATCCTTGAATCAGTCATGGATAGAAACACTAACAGATACCAATACTCATAAAAAGTATTAGATTTAAGACACCCATAAGATAATGGCCAAACACCATTTCATTTCATCATTCTGCTATCACTTAGGATTAGAAGTGATACATTGTAATTGGACTTTGGCTACTTTGTGGATTCCTTTTATCTTCCACCCTTCTTCATCCTTTTTCCATTCTTTCAATCCTGTAACACTAGATAGGAGAGAAAAGAGGATGAAGGGCAAAGAGGGCAATATTATCCTTAGACTACTTCCTGCTGATTAGAGGCACTGAGATCTTTAGGGCAAGTTTGATCATTGCTGTCAGGATATTTAATTTCTTCTTGTTGTTGTTTCTTCTTTGCCCATGACTACTTAATAAACCATGATCAACACCAAATGATGGCAACCAACAAACTACCAACAACCACCATGTCTCAGGGAGCCCTAGTATTTCTATATCCTCTAAAAAATTCCCAGAATTCCAAATATCACACAATTGCAGAAACTATCTACAGCTGGACAAATCACATTCTAACCAGAGCATGAAGCAAATCATAATCAGCTGCTGTGGATAATCTGAAGCAGCCCTATTTCCCACACCTGAGGTTAAAACAAAAATATACTCATAATATTTTTATATTTTTGAAGAAACCAAATGCCAAAATTGTCCCTACAATACATGCTTATGTTTCTTTTGATGTTTGATGTGGTTCCTTGAATAATACATCCACTAGAAGTTTAATAATTTAACTTTAGTGTTTCATAATATCAGTAAATACTTAGTCTTATTTAAAAATGAGAATTTAATTTATATAAGAGTCTCTGCCTGGGCTTTAACATAATTCAGGAATAGTAGTGATTACACTTAGAAACTCACAACTGGGTTATATTTCCAAAACACAGCTATTTATTCAAAGAGAAATGTCTCTGAGGTTTTAATTAGAGAGTGATGATTAAAGAGATATATGAAGAATTTTGGTATTCTTCAAGTCAGCATCTTAAAGAGATTTTTTTCATGATAATTTATGTAATTAAAATTAATTTAAAAGAACATAGATAAACATTTAAAATTTTATCTGAGGATAGGGAAGGGATTTAAATTGCCTGACAAAGAATTTTGTCACTGTAGAAAAATAATTGGATAAACCCAGCTTTAAGATGTGTACATTTAAAGTAACTAAGGAGTTTAAAATGTTGCTTTGTTTTTCATTAGTCCTGAGTCAAATATCACAAAATGAATGTCAGATAAAGATGATTAGAATTATAGCCTGAGGTCAATCAAATACAATTCCAATAGTATTTTGAATGCCACCATCTGAATATCTAGACTTCTAAACATCAAGCTAGACCAACAACATAGAGTTAGTGGTTCAGTGACCTCCATGCTACTGAATCCCATCCTTATTGTCAAGGATGCTCTGTAGGCTGAGGTTAGTGATTAGCACAACCACTTGGAAACACAATTGTGTTAATTAATTTCATTCAATAAATATTTCAAATTGATTCTGCCTCACATGTCTGACTACAGTCAGTCACCTGTAGTTTTGTATTCATGTTTTTGGTTTAATTATAAATTTCTTAGCAAAATTAAAAATAAAAAAATAAAGTTCTTAGCTATAATGAAGTGCCAAGGAAGAACAAAATAGCGGTGGAAATCTATACCCTTCTTTCCCTGTGAAATGAAATTAAAGAATATTTTCCTCTTAATTGTCCTTATTTTTAGTATTGGCTATAGAACATTCTTTTTCTAGTTTTGAAATAGTGCCTGAAAATCATCTCTGTAAGCATGTATGTTACATACACAAAGCTCTTTAACCAAAGTATTACATCATTTTAAGTCATCAAAAAATTAGCAAGCTTGAGGCCAAATAACCATATAGCTTCCTAAAATTTTCATGTACATGTCCTAGATAAAACACTTATGATTTTAGTCACTCTCAATAAAAAAATAATCCTCTACAGTGCAACCTTTATTTCTACTGACTGTAAACGTAATTCAGAAAGTTGTCATAATGATATTAATGTTTTGAAAAAAAGCACCATATACTAATCAAAACACAGTCCTATTTAGACTCTGTACATTCTGATAGGTTAATTTTTGTATGCCTCATTTGTATTCATAAAATACAGATATTAATTGATAAATTGCTAGAGAAATTAAAGATTTTTCTATTGAGCTTCTATGTTTATCTTCTTGGAGTCTCTTTGGGATGTAGGAATTAAGATGATTGTTGGAAACATGACAAAATATATTGCTTAAGCTTGACACACAGCATGTCATAGTCTTGCCACCATCACTCTTTCTGTCTTTCTGTTCATACACTTAAACCTTACAAAAACAAATAAGTTTTTATATTTCATTCCATCCTAGTCCATTGCCTTCACCCACGGTGCCCAGAGTTCTTACTTCTCATACCCATCTCTGCAATCTTGGGGGGTCAGGACTAGCTGCTCACATTTACTTCATGCTTATGATGCATAACACACTTTTCTAAGAGATTGTTTATTTTTCATTAATTGATATATCTCAATCCTCTTTTTTACACGGAATTGTTAGTCCCCCAACTAGTAATGGTAGATATGATATTTACATCCAGTTAATTTGCCTTCAGACCTTACCTCATGAGATAATAACACTGTAATATATTGATTTTAACTCCAGGAAACCTTCAAGGTCATTAGTACTGTCCATTCCAACTTTTCTCTTCCCTATTTACCCCTAACCTCTCTGAGGTGATATTCTAACCTCCATCAATTCTAAATTCTAGTATTCCTCTCTGAAGACTGTATTCTGACTCATATTTTATAGTTTCTGTAGTAACTAGTAAAATGCAATTCACATGTTGAACTCTCTATAAATATTGGTTATATGGATTTACAAGAGAAGAAATAAAAAGATAGTCCAAAAATATATCACAAAAGAATTTGAAACCATTTCAATAATTTGCTTAGCCAGATTTTGAAAAACATGATTATTCCATCTGGGGATTTATTTCTTTACAAATGTATTTTTTCTTATGACTTGGAACTTAAAAAGTGAGTAATTATTTGAACATTTCAGTGTCAAAATAATTCATTCAGTTGAGTGAATTCTTTGATTTTTTTTTTTTTACAAAACCATATTACAGTATTCAAAACTATTCTTTCAAGAATCTTGGTGAATTGTGCTTACTGTAAAAAGCTAATTAAAGTAGAAACCATTGTTTATAGTAATGACTATATCAATATAGCTGATCTTTCTTTGAGATGATCCAAAAGTTTTTTGCATTTGTGCATATATTAGCTCATTTATATAATATCCTGTTTGGAAGGGAAATATTAATTATGTTTAAAAATAAGCTAACATAGTTATTTAAAATATCTTAAAATGGTTTTAGTATATTATTTAGAGGCAGTTTACTGTAATTCACTCAATTTCTTGTGTTTAATGAATGAGGAGACATGAGGCTTTTTTTTGAGCCATCAGAACATATTTCACCTCTTTTTAAAAATATGTTTGCATTGTAGTTTTTTTGATAGTTGGGCATTAGAAATTTTATTAATAACAATAACCACAATTCTCAAAATATTTATAACCATGTATTAGATGTGGAATTTCAGATGCACCCCTTATTCTTTCAAACTTAAAGTTATACTTACATGGGCAACATTTCCATAATAAAGAACAAGATAGTTAATGTGGGTTGATATAAACTTATAGAATTCAGAAAAAGGATTCCTGGGGAATTCAATGCTAGAATTGTTCTTTTCCTCTTTTAAGTTGTGTAATCTATAAACATGTATCATACCTGAAAAAAAAAGTATAAAAGCTAATTATCCAAGGTACAATTTCACAGTACTCAGAGGGCTGGAACACCTTTTATGAATGACTTTGGAATGGATTTTCTTAAATTCATAAATGGTCCTTCTCTTAGTAATTTAGTGATGAAATCATGATTATTAAATGCAGTATGGATTGTCAACAGCAAAATAGCTCCTTAATAAATTATGCAGGAAATAAAATCAAGCTAGAGACCCAGGTGAGCATGGCAGCTATGAGGAGCTAGGAGAGAGAGGGGGAAAAGGAAGGAGGATCAATAGACACACACACACACACACACACACACACACACACACACACACACATGAGAGGAGAGAGAGAGAGAGAGAGAGAGAGAGAGAGCGCCTTTTCATTATCAGGTAGTTATTTTATTGATTTTGGTGGCTTCCTTGCAATTCATCCTACATGAGCAAACAAAATGTTTGTTAGGTCTGCCCCTAACCTGAAACAAAACAAAACAAAACACCCCCTCCCCCCAACATCATTGTTTTCTGAGTAGATAAGCACACTTTAAAGTGAGTTACTCTACAATTAGGATGACATTACATTTCTTACTGCTGTTTGTTTAACTGGTGGCCTTGAACTTACAACAGAATATTCAGAAGTGAGTATGAGAAAGGTAGCAAGGCAAATTGAAAGCGGTGCTTTCTGAGACAATGCTCATCCCTCCTCAGACCTTTCAGAGGCTCAGCTCACTTTCCATTTTGATCATATCACTGTTGCATCGGTGCACCTTGAGCATACTGCCCACATATAAACAGATAACTACTCCTTGCTTGCTCTTTGTACAATAAAATGATGTAACATTTTTCAGTAAAAGACATAAACAAGTGAGTTTGCCCTTGTCAGGTGTAACCCTGTAAAGACTAACACTGGTCAGTCTTGCAGAATCCTCAGACTGACCCTCCCCTCAAGTTTAAATAAAGCCATTCATTTTAGTTTTAAGCCCAGTGAAGAGGAAAAAGCTTCCCCAATACATAAAAAGACAATATAAACCAGCAGAGCTTGTCAATTGGAACCTACAGGCAGAGGAGTATTATAATATTGTTTTTCCAGGAGACAGTGACTAAGGCACGCACACACTGACCATCCCCGAAAAGAGGTAAAGAGAGAGTGAAATGGCTCAACGTACACACACCCCGCTCCATACCGGGGACGAGTCTCCGAGCTGCGGCGTGTGCTCTCGGAGAGCCAGGCTGAAGCTGACCGCCCCCACGGCCACGCTGGACACCCCCAGTCCTATCTCCAGCACAGAGAGCACCAAAAGGCTCCCAATGATCTGGCCGCTGGTGCACATTCTCCTTGGGTCATCATTCCTTCCAGTTCAGAGATGGAAGCTGATCATCTACCTTCTTTCTTCCAAAGTCCTCCTCAGCCCTTTACGCCCCCTACCACAGTCCAGATCCTCAAACTTTTCTTTCTTCACCAGCAAAACATTATCCACAAGGTCTGGATTTTCAGAACCAGAGAACCATTTCCGTGGCCAGGCCAGAGAAGACAGAGCTAATCCAGCCGGTGGCGCGTTCACACAGGGACTGTGAGCGATGGGTGGGAGTTCAGAAGCTTGTATTGAGGAGCCAGGCTCTGGAGAGCGGACCCTGGATCTGAAGCCTTGTCATTGTCGGAGGCGCAGTCCAGAGTTCTGCCGTGTCTTTGCTCCCCAGGAGCCTTCCGCACCTCTCTGGTTCCCTTCTCCTTCCTGGCGGAGGAACCAAGCCTGAGTTCCTAGTAATAAAGGGGAGCTGCTCACAACCCCTCTCCGCCTGTCCTCTCGCCTTCCCTCCTTTGTTTTCCTGTCTGCGCAAAGTGCTTCTGTGAGTCTCTAGGTATTCAGCACCACGTTCCTAGCACTTGCTGTGTCGCCAGAAAAAGCGACCTTGTCTGATGGCCTCTCTCCGTCTGGATTTTTTTTCTCGTTGTTGTCCTCTTCCACCCCCCGCCCCCTTTAAATCTGATTCTCTCTCATTTGCTATGACCTCACTGGGGTTTAGGAGGCTAACGGAGGAGGGAGAATCCTGATGTATTTGTGGGTCTAGGACCAATAATACTCTTGGCTGACCTTTGATTCGCCCCGCCCCTGGACCCAACCTCAGGAACCTAAAATCCTTACTCCTCTACTCAGTTCCTCTTGGGTTTCTGCCTCAGCCAGGAAGGGGGGCGGGGGGCTATGTCTGGTCCTTATATCAATATAGGCTCATTCTACACAAAACTTTCCTCTACATGTACTTTTCTCTGCTTCAGGAGCAGAAAGCAAAGGAAAGCCAAGTGCACTGAAACAGAGAGAAGCCATACCCCTGATTATACAAAGATTTGAGGGGACCCTCATTGCAGGACTCATCTATAACAGTGAGCCCAGACTGGTGCCTGCTCTTTAAGAGGGTCCACTCTGCTATCACTACCTTGTACCTTCCTATCCTAGAGGGAAGAAGCTGTTTGCTGGAGGCATATTTTTCTTGATAGCGACACACCTACACATCCCTGAGAGGCATAGTCAGAAACAGCATGACAGAGACCCAGTATAGTTATCTCATTTCAGTTGAGATACATATACTTAAGTAATACACCAGAACAAGCATTACTTATAATCTGAGAAAAAGTCTGACCTAGTACATAACTGATTTAGACCATCTTCAATTCTTCTGAATCGTTATGGAAGGGACTCAAGCGTGGGCTGTGTAATTTTGTTGCTCTCTCTGATGAATTTTGGGAGTCTAGATATAGTGGAATTGCTTATATTTTACTAACCCCCCGCCCCCCCTGCAGGAAACATCTCAAGATGTTCTACTGAAAATATTCTGGATGAGTTCTGAGGTATGGATTCATCAACCATCTTTCTCAAGAACTGATTCTTTAGTTAGAAATGGGTTGAAGGGAAATATAGACAAAGGGAACCACAATATGAGGGCATCTTTGCCTCTGCTCACATGCAGACAAATACACAGTAAGCACCTTTGGGATTACATAATGCATTTTTTATTTTCAAGATCCAATATGAGGAAACAGAAGTCTTAATTCTGCCCCAGGAGTGTCAGTTTTACTTTTAAATATTTGATTCAAAACATGCTTCATAGCTTAACTTCTACACTCTCACTTCTTTTTTAATGATATGCCTATTTTACAAGTTTTAGAACTTGAGAACAAACAAAATCAAAGAAAGATTGCAAGTTATTAATTGTTAAGAAATTTTCAGCTATTGTGATATTCGGAGCACAACTTATATAAGTGATGTTGACTGATAATTAATGATGTTCCTTTCCACTTCTCAACCCCCCCCCCCAAGATAACCAGTTTCCAGAATTTCTCAAGCAGTTTGTGGATTTAAAAAAGCAATATTTATGATATTTAAAATTGTATGTCAAACATAAACAGAAATGAGACATCTATGCTGCTTCACTTGTGGTTTGAATTTAGCTACTTTGTTTTGTCTTTCTATTTTTATTTTTTGAGAAAGAAAACAAGTTGTGATCATAAAAAGGTATTAGTGTAGTTTTCTGTGGAAAAGAATTACCCTGGGAGAGAATTATAGTGAACACTCACTATATAGGAGTTTTAAAGGAACAAAGAAACATGTCATCTATTGAGTTTGATTGTTCATTTCTGACAAAGATGATCACTTGAAACCAGTTACTTCAGTATCTAAAACTCTAGTCATATTTCCAAATATAACCACCCTTGATTGATTCTGAATCACTTATGTAAAACACAAAACTTCTGAAAATTACAATTAAACCAGAACAGATTAAATCTATGAGTAGCTACAGTTGAGTTAAGATCAAACAAGTATTTTAGGAGTGATATATTAAAAAATTACTATCTACAGAAGAAATTAATTGTCCTGTTTCGACTACCAACATTAGAACTGCAAGACATTTACAATACCTTTTCTTTGGCACAAAGTATATTTTACATTTTCAAACAATGGAAAGAGTTTCCTAAAGTAATCCCAAATACTTTTAAAATTTCTTCATCTCACAAAAACAAGAACAAAAAGAGTTCAAGCTGAAAAATTATTATTATCTCTCAAAATCATGTCAAAAATAATTATAATAGTAAACTATAAACCAAGATAATTTATATAAAATACATTCTATCTAAATTCCAGTGCATTCACAATCCAGGATTTAATTTTTCTTACATCACAGTACAATCAGAAGTATTAGTCATGAGATCCATTGAGAAGGCTCAACACTTCTTCATATTTAATAAGAGTAAAACACAAGCTTGCTACCTGCTGTCTTGTATACAATATAAATGAATGTACAGGTAACTGCAAAAATAATTCTAAAGCTCCTTAACTAATAACTCTTTCTGATCTTTCTATTTAAGGATCTTAAAGTTGCAAATAAGCATTCAAAGGATATTAGGTCTTTATATACTTATTTTTGCAAATTATAGACATTTTAATATTTTGTTAAAGAAAAACCCAGAAATTAGTAAACAAACCACTTCATCTATGTTATGAATGATGACTCCAAAACCTCGTTGAGTAAAAGTTCACTCCTAAGCCTGTGACTGGACATTAAGGAACTTAGGTCTTCAGAGGTATGATTTTGAATGGTCTCAACCATTCTTTTTCTTTTTCTTCCCTTGTCCTGGCTATCACAAGGTGAGCAGGTCACTCTGCATATGCTAGCTATGAAGATGTTCCACCTCACCACAGCCTAAAAAGCTGTATGGGAGAATAACCATAAAACCATAAGATAAAATAACCAACCGTTTATTAGTTATTTTCTCTTTTTTTAATTAGATATTTTTAATTTACATTTAAAATGCTATCCTGAAAGTTCTCTATACCCTCTCCACTGCCCTGCTCCCCTACCCATCCACTGCCACTTCTTTGCCCTGGCATTCCCCTGTACTGGGGCATATAAAGTTTGCAAGACCAAGGGGCCTCTCTTCCCAATGATGGCTGATTAGGCCATCTTCTGCTACATATGCAGCTAGAGACAGGAGCTCTGGAGGTACTGGTTAGTTCATATTGTTGTTCCAGCTATAGGGTTGCAGACCCCTTCAGCTCTTTGGGTACTTTCTCTAGCTCCTCCATTGGCTCTGTGTTCCATCCTATAGATGACTGTGAGCTTCCACTTCTGTATTTGCCAGGTACTAGAATAGCCTCACTCGAGATAGCTATATCAGGGAACTTTTAGCAAAATCTTGCTGGCATATGCAAGAGTGTCTGTGTTTGGTGATTGATTATGGGATGGGTCCCAGGTGGGGTGGTCTCTGGATGGTCCATCCTTTCTTCTTAGCTCCAAACTTTGTCTCTGTAACTCCTTCCATGGGTGTTTTATTCCCTATTCTAAGGAGGAATGAAGTATCCACACTTTGGTCTTGGTTCTTCTTGATTTTCTTGTGTTTTGAAAATTGTATCTTGAGTATTCTAAGATTCTGTACTAATATCCACTTATCAGTGAGTGCATATCTAGTGACTTCTTTTGTGATTTGGTTATTTCACTAAGGATGCTATTCTCCAGATACATCCATTTGCCCAAGAAATTCATAAATTCATTTTTTTAATATCTGAGTAGTATTCCATTGTGTAAATGTACCACATTTTCTGTATCCATTCCTCTGTTGAGGGACATCTGGGGTCTTTCCAGCTTCTGGCTATTATAAATAAGGCTTCTATGAACATAGTGGAGTATGTGTTCTTATTATTACCAGTTGGAACATCTTCTGGGTATATGCCCATGAGAGGTATTGCTGGATCTACTGGTAGTACTATGTCTCATTTTCTGAGGATCCCCCAGACAGAATTCTAGAGTGGTTGTACCAGCTTGCAATCCCACCAGCAATGGAGGAGTGTTCCTCTTTCTGCACATCCTCATCAGCATCTGCTGTTACCTGAATTTTTGATCTTAGCCATTCTGACTGGAGTCAGGTGGAATCTCAAGGTTGTTTTGATTTGCATTTCCCTGATTATTAAGGATGTTGAACATTTTTTCAGAAGCTTCTCAGCCATTTGGTATGCCCCAGTTGAGAATTCTTTGTTTAGCTCTGTACCCCATTTTTTAATGGGGTTATTTGAATCCTGGAGTTAAGCTTCTTGAGCTTTTTGTATATATTGGATATTAGTCCACTATCAGATTTAGAATTGGTAAAAATCATTTCCCAATCTGCTGGTGGCCTTTTGTCTCATTGAGAGTGTCTTTTCCCTTACAGAAGCTTTGCAATTTTATAAGGTCCCATTTGTCAATTCTTGATCTTAGAGCACAGTCCATTGCTATTCTGTTTAAGAATTTTTCCCCTGTGCCCATATTTTTGAGGTTTTCCCCCACTTTCTCCTCTATAAATTTCAGTGTCTCTGGTTTTATGTGGAGGTCTTTTATCCACTTAGACTTGAGCTTTGTACAAGGAGATAATTATGGATCAATTTGCATTCTTCTGCATAATAACCACCAGTTGTGCCAGAACCATTTGTTGCAAATGCTGTCTTTTTTCCACTGGATGGTTTTATCTCCTTTGTCAAAGATCAAGTGACCATAGGTGTGTGGATTCATTTCTAGGTCTTCAATTCTATTTCGTTCATCTACCTTTCTGTCACTTTACCCCTACCATGCAGTTTTTATCACAATTGGTCTTTAGTCCAGCTTAATGTGAGGCATAGTTATTCCTCCAGAGGTTCTTTTATTGTTGAGAATATAATTTCCAATCCTAGGTTTTTTATTATACTGGATAAATTTGCAAATCGCCCTTTCTAACTCAGTGAAGAATTGAGTTGGGATTTTGATGGGGATTGCGTTGAATCTGTAGATTGCTTTTGGCAGGATAGCCATTTTGACTATATTAATCCTGCCAATCCATGAGCATGGGAGATCTTTCCATCTTCTGAGATGTTCTTTGATTTCTTTCTTCAGAGACTTGAAGTTCTTGTCATACAGGTCTTTCACTTCCTTAGTCAGAGTCATACCAAGGTATTTTATAGTATTTGTGACTATTGTGAAAGGTGTTGTTTCCCTAATTTCTTTCTCAGCTCATTTATCCTTTGTGTAGAGAAAGGCCATTGATTTGTTTGAGTTAATTTTATAACCAGCTACTGCACTGAAGCTGTTTATCAGGTTTAGGAGTTCTCTGGTGGAATTTTAGGGGTCACTTATATATACTATCATATCATTTGCAAACAGTAACATTTTAACTTCTTCCTTTCCAATTTGTATCCCCTTGATCTCCTTTTGTTGTTGAATTGCTCTGGCTAGGACTTCAACTACTATATTGAATAGGTAGGGAGAAAGTGGGCAGCCTTGTCTAGTCCCTGATTTTAATGGGATTGCTTCCAGCTTCTCTCCATTCAGTTTGATGTTGGCTACTCGTTTGCTGTATATTGCTTTTATTATGTTTAGGTATGGGCCTTGAATTCCTGATCTTTCCAAGACTTTTATCATGAATGGGTGTTGGATTTTGTCAAATGCTTTTTGATGATCATGTGGTTTTTTGTCTTTGAGTTTGTTTATATAGTGGATTATGTTGATGGATTTTCATATATTAAACCATCCCTGCATTCCTGGGATGAAGCCTACTTGCTCATGATGCATGATCATTTTGATGTGTTCTTGGATTCGGTTTGCAAGGATTTTATTGTGTATTTTTGCATCGATATTCATAAGGGAAATTGGTCCAAAGTTCTCTTTCTTAGTTGGATCTTTGTGTTGTTTAGCTATAAGAAAATTGTGGCTGCATAGAATTAATTGGGTAGAGTACCTTCTGTTTCTATTTTGTGGAATAGTTTGAAGAGAGATGGAATAGGTCTTCTTTGAATGTCTGATAGAATTCTGCACTAAATCCATCTGGTCCTGGGCTGGGTTTTTGTTGTTGTTGTTGTTGTTTGGGAGACTATTGATGACTGCTTCTATTTCTTTAGTGGAAATGGGACTATTTAAATTGGTAATCTGATCCTGGTTTAATTTTGGTACCCGATATCTGTCTACGAAGTTGTCCATTTCATCTAGGTTTTCCAGGTTTTTTAAGTATAGCCTTTTGTAGTAGGATCTGATGATGTTTTGGCTTTCCTCAGGATCTGTTGTTATGTCTCCTTTTTCATTTTTGATTTTGTTAATTAGTATACTGCCCCTGTGCCCTCTAATTAGTCTGGCTAAGGGTTTATCTTTCTTGTTGATTTTCTCAAAGAACCAGCTCCTGGTTTTGTTGATTCTTTGAATAGTTCTTTTTGTTTCTACTTGGTTGATTTCAGCTCTGAGTTTGATTATTTCCTGCTGTTTACTCCTCTCCGGTGAATTTGCTTCCTTTAGTTCTAGTGCTTCTAGGTGTGCTGTCAGGCTGCTAATGTCTCTAGTTTCTTTTTGGAGGCACTCAGTGCTATGAGTTTTCCTCTTAGGACTGCCTTCATTGTGTCCCATTAAGTTTGGGTATATTGTGGCTTCATTTTCATTAATCTCTAGAAAGTCTCTAATTTCTTTCTTTCTTTCATCCTTGACCAAGGAATCATTGAGTAGAGTGTTGTTCCGTTTCCATGTGAATGTTGGCTTTCTTTTATTTATGATGTTATTGAAGATCAGCCTTAGTCCATGGTGGTCAGATAGGATGCATGGGATAATTTCAATATTTTTGTATCTGTGGAGGCCTGTTTTGTGACCAATTATGTGGTCAATTTTGGAGGACGTACCATGTGTTGCTGAGAAGAAGGTATATCCTTTTGTTTTATGATAAAATGTTCTGTAGATATCTATTAAATCCATTTGTTCCATAACTTCTGTTAGTGTCCATGTGTCTCTGTTTAGTTTCTGTTTTCAGGATCTGTCCATTGGTGAGAGTTGGGTGTTGAAGTTTTCCATTATTATTGTGTGAGGAGCAAAATGTGCTTTGAGCTTTACTACAGTTTCTTTAATGATTGTGGCTGCCCTTGTATTCGGAGCATAGATATTCAAAATTGAGTTTGTCTTGGTTGATTTTACCTTTGATGAGTTTGAACTGCCCCTCCTTGTCTTTTTTGAGAACTTTTCGTTGGAAGTCAATTTTATTCGATATTAGAATGGCTACTCCAGCTTGTTTCTTCAGACCATTTGCTTGGAAAATTGTTTTCCATCCTTTCACTCTGAGGTAGTGTCTGCCTTTTTCCCTGAGATCGGTTTCCTGTAAGCAGCAAAATATTGAGTCTTGTTTGTGTAGCCAGTCTATTAGTCTATGACTTTTTATTGGGGAATTGAATCCATTGATGTTAAGAGAAATTAAGGAAAATAATTGTTGCTTCTTGTTATTTATGTTGTTGAAGTTGGGATTCTGTTCTTAGGGCTATCTTCTTTTTGTTTCTTATTTATTTATTTATTTATTTATTTATTTATTTATTTGATATTTTCTTAATTTACATTTCAAATGCTATTCTGAAAGTCCCCTCCTCCGCCCCCCCCCCCCCGCTCCCCTGTCCACCCACTCCCACTTCTTGGCCCTGGAGTTCCCCTGTATTGGGGCATATAAAGATTGCAGTACAAGGGGCCTCTCTTCCCAATGATGACTGACTAGGCCATCTTCTGCTACATATGGAGCTAGAGACACGAGTTCTGGGGGTTCTGGTTAGTTCATATTGTTGATCCTCTTCTAGGGTTGCAGACCCCTTCAGTTCCTGGGGTTCTATCTCTAGCTTCTCCATTGTGGGCCCAGTGTTCCCTCTTAGATGATTATGAGCATCCACTTCTGTACAAGACAGCTATATCAGGGTCCCTTAAGTAGGCACTAGCTGTCCTATGCCATAGTGTCTGAGTTTAATGACTGATTATGGGATGGATTCCCCATGATGGGGTAGTCTCTGTATGGTCCATCCTTTCATCTTAGCTCTAAACTTTGTCTCTGTAATTCTTTTCATGGGTATTTTGTTTCCCCTTCACAGGAGGAATGAAGTATCCACGAGCTGGTCTTCCTTCTTGATGTTCTTGTGTTTTGCAATTTGTATCTTGGATATTCTAAGTTTCTGGGCTAATATCGATTTATCAGTGAGTGCATACCCAATGAGTCCTTTTGTGATTGGGTTACCTCACTAAGGATTATATCCTCCAGATACATCCATTTGCCCAAGAATTTCATAAATTCATTTTTTAAATAGCAGAATAGTACTCCATTGTGTAAATGTACCACATTTTCTGTATCCATTCCTCTGTTGAGGGACATCTGGGTTCTTTCCAGCTTCTGCTATTATAAATAAGGCTTCTATGAACATAGTGGAACATGTGTCCTTTTTACCAGTTGGAACATCTTCTGGGTATATGCCCAGGAGAGGTATTGCTGGATCCTCTGGTAGTACTATGTGCAATTTTCTGAGATAACGCCAGACTGACTTCCAGAGTGCTTGTACAAGCTTGCATTCCCACCAGCAATGGAGGAGTGTTCCTCTTCTCCACATCCTCGCCAGCATCTGTTGTCCCCTCCCTTTTTGATCTTAGCCATTCTGACTGGTGTGAGGTGGAATCTCAGGGTTGTTTTGATTTGCATTTCCCTGATGATTAAGGATGTTGAACATTTTTTAAGATGTTTCTCAGCCATTCGGAATTCCTCAGTTGAGAATTCTTTGTTTAGCTCTGTACCCCATTTTTTAATGTGGTTATTCGTCAGGCATGGTGATTCCCCCAGAGGTACTTTTATTGTTGAGAATAGTTTTTGCTATCCTAGGTTTTTTATTATTCCAGATGAATTTGCAAACTGCCCTTTCTATCTCTGTGAAGAATTGAGTTGGGATTTTGATGGGGATTGCGTTGAATCTGTAGATTGCTTTTGGCAGGATAGCCATTTTGACTATATTAATCCTGCCAATCCATGAGCATGGGAGATCTTTCCATCTTCTGAGATCTTCTTTGATTTCTTTCTTCAGAGACTTGAAGTTCTTGTCATACAGGTCTTTCACTTCCTTAGTTAGGTCACACCAAGGTATTTTATAGTATTTGTGACTATTGTGAAGGGTGTTGTTTCCCTAATTTCTTTCTCAGCTCTCTTATCCTTTGTGTAGAGAAAGGCCATTGATTTGTTTGAGTTAATTTTATAACCAGCTACTGCACTGAAGCTGTTTATCAGGTTTAGGAGTTCTCTGGTGGAATTTTTTGGGTTCTGAATATATACTATCATATCATTTGCAAACAGTAACATTTTAACTTCTTCCTTTCCAATTTGTATCCCCTTGATCTCCTTTTGTTGTTGAATTGCTCTGGCTAGGACTTCAACTACTATATTGAATAGGTAGGGAGAAAGTGGGCAGCCTTGTCTAGTCCCTGATTTTAATGGGATTGCTTCCAGCTTCTCTCCATTCAGTTTGATGTTGGGTACTGGTTTGCTGTAGATTGCTTTTATTATGTTTAGGTATGAGCCTTGGATTCCTGATCTTTCCACGACTTTTATCATGAAAGGGTGTTGGATTTTGTCAAGTGCTTTTTCAGCATCTAACGAGATGATCATGTGGTTTTTGTCCTTGAGTTTGTTTATATAGCGGATTACGTTGATGGATTTCCATATATTAAACCATCCCTGCATTCCTGGGATGAAGCCTACTTGGTCATGATGGATGATTGTTTTGAAGTGTTCTTGGATGCGGTTTGCGAGGATTTTATTGAGTATTTTTGCATCGATATTCATGAGGGAATTTGGTCTGAAGTTCTCTTTCTTTGTTGGATCTTTGTGTGGTTTAGGTATCAGAGTAATTGTGGCTTCATAGAATGTATTGGGTAAAGTACCTTCTGTCTGTATTTCATGGAATAGTTTGACGAGAGGTGGAATTAGGTCTTCTTTGAAGGTCTGATAGAACTCTGCACTAAACCCATCTGGTCCTGGGCATTTTTTTTGGTTGGGCGACTATTGATGACTGCTTCTATTTCTTTAGGGGAAATGGGCCTGTTTAGATAGTTAATCTGATCCTGGCTTAACTTTGGTACCTGGTATCTGTCTAGGAAATTGTCCATTTCCTCCAGGTTTTCTAGCTTTTTTGAGTATAGCCTTTTGTAGTAGGATCCGATGATGTTTTAGATTTCCTCAGGTTCTGTTGTTATGTCTCCTTTTTCATTTCTGATTTTGTTAATTAAGATACTGTCCCTGTGCCCTCTAGTGAGTCTGGTTAAGGGTTTATCTATCTTGTTGATTATCTCAAAGAATCAGCTCCTTGATTGGTTAATTCTTTGAATAGTTCTTTTTGTATCTACTTGGTTGATTTCTGCCCTGAGTTTGATTATTTCCTGCCTTCTACTCCTCTTGGATGAGTTTGCTTCCTTTCGTTCTAGAGCTTCTAGGTGTGCTGTCAAGTTACTAGTGTATGCTCTCTCTAGTTTCTTTTTGGAGGCATTCAGGGCAATGAGTTTTCCTCTTAGGACTGCTTTCATTGTGTCCCATAAGTTTGGGTACGTTGTGGCTTCATTTTCATTAAGCTCTAGAAAGTCTTTAATTTCTTTCTTCATTTCATCCTTGACTAAGGAATCATTGAGTAGAGTGTTGTTCAGTTTCCATGAGAATGTTTGCTTTCTATTATTTATGTTGTTATTGAAGATCAGCCTTAGTCCATGGTGGTCAGATAGGATGCATGGGATAATTTCAGTATTTTTGTATCTGTGGAGGCCTGTTTTGTGACCAATTATATGGTCAATTTTTGAAGCGGTAGCATGTGGCACTGGGAAGAAAGTATATCCTTTTGTTTTAGGATAAATGTTCTGTAGATATCTGTTAAATCCCTTTGTTTCATGACTTCTGTTAGTGTCCATGTGTCTCCGTTTAGTTTCTGTTTCCAGGATCTGTTCATTGGTGAGAGTGGGGAGTTGAAGTCTCCCACTATTATTGTGTGAGGTGCAATGTTTGCTTTGAACTTTACTACAGTTTCTTTAATGAATGTGGCTGCCCTTGTATTCGGAGCATCAATATTCAGAATTGAAAGTTCATCTTGGTTGATTTTATCTTTGATGAGTATGAAGTGCCCCTCTACTTTCTTGCTAGGGTGTTGTTTCCTTCCTTGTGTTGGTGTTTTCCATTTATTATCCTTTAAAGGGCTGGATTAGTGGAAAAATATTGTCTGAATTTGGTTTTGTCATGGAATACTTTGATTTCTCCATCTATGGTAATTGAGAGTTTTGCTGGGTTTAGTAGCCTGGGTTCTCATTTGTGTTCTCTTAGGGTCTGTAAAACATCTCTCCAGGATCTTCTGGTTTTCATAGTCTCTGGTGAGAAGTCTGGAGTAATCATAATAGGCCTGCCTTTATATGTTACTTGACCTATTTCCCTTACAGTTTTTAATATTCTGTCTTTATTTAGTGCATTTGTTGTTTTGATTATTATGTGTTGTGATGAATTTCTTTTCTGGTCCAGTCTATTTGGAGTTCTGTAGGCTTCTTGTATATTCATGGGCATCTCTTTCTTTAGGTTGGGGAAGTTTTCTTGTATAATTTTGCTGAAGATATTTGATGGAGTGTTAAGTACAAAATCTCATTCTCATCTACTCCTATTAGCCGTAGGTTTTGTCTTCTCTTTGTGTCCTGGTTTTCCTGGATGTTTTGAGTTAGGATATTTTTGCATTTTGCATTTTCTTTGATTGTTGTGCTCTTGTTCTTTATGGAATCTTCTGCACCTGAGATTCTCTCTTCTATCTCTTCTTTCTGTTGCTGATGCTCACGTCTATGGTTCCTGATTTCTTTCCTAGGGTTTTTATCTCCAAAGTTGTCTCTCTCTGGGTTTTCTTTATTGTTTCTACTTCCCTTTTTAGGTCCTGGATGGTTTTGTTCAATTCCATCACCTGTTTAGTTGAGTTTTCTTATAGTTCTTTAAGGGATTTTTGTGTTTCTTCTTTAAGGACTTTTACCTCTTTAGCAGTGTTCTCCTGTATTTCTTTAAGTGAGTTATTAAAGTCCTTCTTCATGTCCTCTATCAGCATTATGAGATATTATTTTAAATCTGAGTCTTGTTTTGCGGGTGTGTTGGGGTATGCAGGACTGGCTGAGGTGGGAGTGATGGGTTCTGATGATGGTGAGTGGTCTTGGTTTCTGTTATTAAGATTTTTATGGAGAGCACCTGCCACCCCGCCATCTTTCCTCTGAGACCAGCGGACACAGCTAGGGACACCCCAGGACTTTAAGATCGCATCGGGGTTACGCGTGAGTGCAGTGCAGAGGTGGTGTTGGGAGCAGTGGGTCAGCAGTTGCCCCCAGGGGCAGGATCCGAGAACTCCGCCCCACCGGAGGCTGGGCCTCTCCCAGCCAGAGCACCTGCCACCCCGCCATCTTTCCTCTGAGCCCAGCAACTCCAGGACTTTAAGATCACATCAGGAGCTCAAGCCTCGGGCCTCAGGTTCTGTGCATTCTCTTAGGCTCTTTCGGGACTCCCCAAGCTATCTCTGGAAGTGAGGTGAGCAGGGGAACACAGCCTCTGTTCCGGCCCAATCTCGTGGAACTTGAGACATCAGCCAGGAGATTGATAAGGGCTCAGGGCAAAACAGCGGGTCCTTTCTGGTCTGCACCAATGCCAGGTCTCCCCGGGCAGAGATGGCAGGAGAAAAGCGCAAGAACAGAAGCAACAGAATCCAAGGGTACTTGGCATCACCAGACCCAAACTCACCCACCACATCAAGTCCTAGATACAACAGCACACCAGAAAAGCAGGACATGGATATAAAATCACTGGTCATGATGATGATGGAGGACTATAAGAAGGAAATACAGGAAAACAAAGATAAACAACTAGAAGCANATAAGTAGCAGAACACCATCATTCACTTGGAAACTGAACAACACTCTACTCAATGATACTTTGGTCAAGGAAGGAATAAAGAAAGAAATTAAAGACTTTCTAGAGTTTAATGAAAATGAAGCCACAACATACCCGAATTTATGGGACACAATGAAAGCATTCCTGAGAGGTAAACTCATAGCTCTGAGTTCCTACAAAAGGAAAATGGAGAGAGCATACACTAGTAGCTTGGCATCACATCTGCAAGCTCTAGAACAAATGGAAGCAAATTCACCTAAGAGGAGTAGACGGCAGGAAATAATCAAACTCAGGGGAGAAATCAACCATGTGGAAACAAAAAGAACAATTTAAAGAATCAATCAAACCAGGAGCTGGTTCTTTGAAAAAGTCAACAAGATAGATAAACCCCTGGCCAGACTCACTGGAGGGCACAGGGATAGCATCCGAATTAAAAAAATCAGAAATGAAAAGGGAGACATAACAACGGATCCTGAGGAAATTCAAAACACCGTTAGATCCTTCTACAAAAGGTTATATTAAAAAAAATGGAAAATCTAGATGAAATGGATAATTTTCTAGACAGATACCAAGTTCCAAAGCTAAACAAGGATCAGATTAATGACCTAAACAGCCCTATATCTCCTAAAGAAATAGAAGCAGTCATTAGTAGTCTCCCAACCAAAAAAAGCCCAGGACCAGATGGGTTTAGTGCAGAGTTCTATTAGACCTTCAAAGAAGACCTAATTCCAGTTCTTCTCAAACTATTCAACAAAATAGAATCTGAAGGTACACTACCCAATTCATTATATGAAGCCACAATTACTCTGATACCTAAACCACATAAAGACACAACAAAGATAGAGAACTTCAGACCAATTTCCCTTATGAACATCGACGCCAAAATACTCAACAAAATTCTCGCCAACCTAATCCAATATCATATCAAAAGGATCATCCATCATGACCAAGTAGGCTTCATCCCAGGAATGCAGGGATGGTTTAATATACGGAAATCCATCAATGTAATACACTATATAAACAAATTCAAAGACAAAAACCACATGATCATCTCCTTAGATGCTGAGAAAGCATTTGACAAAATCCAACACCCATTCATGATAAAAGTCTTGGAAAGATCAGGAATTCAAGGCCCATATCTAAACATGATAAAAGCAATCTACAGCAAACCAGTCGCCAACATCAAACTAAATGGAGAGAAACTGGAAGCAATCCCACTAAAATCAGGGACTAGACAAGGCTGCCCACTTTCTCCCTACCTATTCAATATAGTACTTGAAATCCTAGCCAGAGCAATTCGACAACAAAAGGAGGTCAAGGGGATACAAATTGGAAAGGAAGAAGTCAAACTATCACTGTTTGCAGATGATATGATAGTATATATAAATGACCCCAAAAACTCCACCAGAGAACTACTAAACCTGATAAACAGCTTCAGTGCAGTAGCTGGATATAGAATTAATTCAAACAAATCAATGGCCTTTCTCTATACAACAGATAAATGGGCTGAGAAAGAGATCAGGGAAACAACACCCTTCACATTAGTCACTAACAATATAAAATATCTTGGTGTGACTCTTACGAAGGACGTGAAAGATTTGTATGACAAGAACTTCAAGTCTCTGAAGAAAGAAATTGAGGAAGATCTCAGAAGATGGAAGGATCTCCCATGCTCATGGATTGGCAGAATCAATATAGTAAAAATGGCTATCGTGCCAAAAGCTATCTACAGATTCAATGCAATCCCCATCAAAATTCCAACTCAATTCTTCAAGGATCTAGAAAAGA
>LR753965.1:49929-106047 GCA_902729485.2 Mus minutoides | reverse complement strand
ATTGGATAACCCAGTCCTTGTGCATGAAATTTCTTTTCTGGACAAGAGATGTCCAAATGGGGTTTAAACTCTCCAACATTTGGAGAATTCATCAAGATCATCTTCATGTCTTTATAAAATAGCACTTTTCAAATTTTATTTATTTTCTTACAAATGTCTTACTAGAAAGTACAGACAACAGGATTTCGAGGAGTGTTGCTCTGTAGTTTTTCTTTCTTACCCATTGGGAGAACCATAAGTGTGGCAATGCAATATTATGACAATATATCTTATATTCTATGAGCATGTATATCACTTGATGAAAACATCAAATACAGAGGCTGAAAGCAAACTTCTAAAATGAACATGCATTTATGGATAATGGTTGATAAACAGTGATGCTGTTTGTTATCTTGATCATTTGAGGTCAGTTGGAGCCTGTAACTTAATCCCTTGTAAAACTCCCTTGAAGATTTCGGCAAAGTGTCCCATTCCTTCCCCACGTGATGCTGTTCAATAAAGACAGCAAAACTCTTTGTTAGGGACAGACATAAGGACAACAAAAAGATGCATACACAGAGACAGAAGGGAGACATGGGGATACATTCATAAAACAGCCTCCAGGATGGCATATGTTCAAACTCATGTAATAGACAGATGTTGGAAGGCACAAGGAATATGAAGTAGAGAATTCAAATGTGGACTCACTCTTAGTCAAATAACTCCTAGAGAAAAGGCATTAATTTCCTTCCTTAACTCAACTTGGATGCTCTGTTAATCACTAAAGTGTTTAATCCATTCACATATGCAGAATCTATTAGCTAGTGACATTTTTGTTTGCTTGTTTGTTTTGTATAAACATAAGCTGGGAAACAATAAAACTCACCACAGTGTGAAACAGTTAGCCCTGTCATTTGAAAGGTGCCCATGGGCTCAGAACCCTGAGCTTTCAGGACAGACCTTTAGCTCTAGGTTTGTGTTTCTGAGCTCCCACCTCCTTGCAGAGCTAGGATGCCTTTTAACCTGTTATGATCATGACAGCAGAGTTTGAACCTCAAAACACACCAGAGAAATATGGTCCTCATTATAATCATGAAAAATCTATGTCTTAGCTAGACTCTGTAAAGAGACTAGAGTAATTCTAGAGTATCGTTTCCCCAGCCTATGCAGGCACATATAGGTGTACACAGAGAATTATAGAAAACAATCAGGAAAACATTTACAAACAAATTGTCCTTTTGCTAGTTAAAAAAAAAAAATATCTAGGAAGATGCTAAACGTGCTATTTCTCCCTTCCTTCCTTTCTTCCTTCCTTCCTTTCTTCCTTTCCTTAAAGGACAAAAATTCCATATCAAAATTCAGTGATAATGCAGAAAGGTGAGGCTGTCAAAGATGCAGAAAATATATATGTATATGGGCACAATCATAAACAAGTCAGTTACACCATGCCATCTATAGCTCTGGGAGCATTAAGGAAGAGGAAGGAGAAAGAAGTAAGGAGAAAAGGTGAGATGGGCATGACATGTCATTCTACAGATTCCAAGTATAGGGGAGGCTGTTCAGAGCAAAGAGCAAGTCCAGGTCAGCCTGGCAGCTAGAGCTGTGTGGCAGGCTGCCCCAGACTGAGTGGAAGGAGCTGTTCCCGATGGATGGGTGGACACCCCTGCCTGAGCAGATGAGTGGGGGGGGGGGGGAACAAAACCAGCAGGGAAGTATTGGAAGCTAATTAAGTAAAAAAGGCCTATAGTAAGCGAGTTTAAAGGAATCGCATAACCGGAAGTGGGCTATGTTGGGCGGGTACAGGAGGAGCTTCTCTAAGAAAACAAGCGTGAGTGACAGGAAATTCCACCTTTCCCTGAAGAACTCAGGGAGGCACAAGGTCTGGAAGTAGAATTGGAAGAACCCGGCCGTGTATTAGGGTACCCGAAAACTTCCTTAAGACTCTGGTTCCTGTGGGAGCATTTTGGAAGCGTCAGCAGCTCTGCAGCGGGAGCCTCCCAGGTCAGAGGAGCTGGGGGGCTGGGAAACGGGTGGGAGCGGAGGAGCAGGAGTGTGTTTTCCTCGGTGGCTCTTAAGGACGCCGCTCTCATAATTCTGCTGTGGCTATCTTAGCGTTGTCGGGAAGTTTGAGATCCTATGAACTGGGGGTTTATCGTGATGTTTTCATTTATCTTATGGTTGCCAGAATATTTTCCGAAAATAATCTCGTAGAGCATTTGCAGAATCTGCAGTTTGCACGCAAGAGTTCTCTTTGCTCCAGCAGTTACAAAGCTCCTCGAATTCAAATTCACTCATGCTTTCTTAACTCCCCTGTTCCACCATTTCCTATTCAAGAGAGTGCCCATTGGCCCTGAGAATGGGCATCCTCAGAGAGTTTTGCAGATATTAGTCATATGAAGAACCAGTTCAGATTTGATTGACTCAGAAAATATATGTGATTAAGCACCATAGTTACAGCTGTCAACTTTAAATATTACTGGGCAAAGCTTTACTTCTCGTTTTGTTTTTGTTTTGTTTTGGTTTTATTCCATCTTAGATGTACGCACTCTGTGATGTAAATACTGCAGTCAAAAATGTGTCTTTATATGTTGAGTTACAACTGAAAACTGAGGACATGACTGCTCTAAGGTATGGTTGAGGAGAACATTTATTGTAAATTATGTTAATCCAGATTTGCCTGAGAAAAATCAGTACCATCATTTGGGCAAGTATTATTAAATACTGACCAAGCTATGGACTTGCCTCATGCTACAGGAGTTTATAAAGACAAACCTGCATACATTCCCATGAGAGTTTGTTATTTTTCCAACTGCAACTCCCAGCATTTTAGGAAGTTATTTGGTGCTTGGGCAGGTAGTGCTTACATGTTAATTTTGGGCTTCACAGTATGAGAGAGAAAACAGCCAGCGGCATCTGGAAGGGTCCAAACAACCTGGCCATGACTTGGTGGTGTGAAGTTAGGGAGTAGGAGGCTCCCAAGAGAGGAACCAGGTGCCAAGGAAACACTTATCCAAAGATGTCCACTATGATATGTTAATAGGCACCTCATTTGGCCATTTTTTCCTAAGTTTCTTTGATATCTAACAAGGCCAGACCAGTATACATGCTGTGGAATGGTGATGTGAGGCCACCTTATTTTTATAGATAGAAAACTCACTAGAGATTAAATAAAATTAGAAAGCCCTTGTTGAATAATAATATTGTGCACTTACATCAGAAACGTGTCTCCTTAGTTCAAGAAAAGCACATGTGGCCAAACTGTTCGTTATTTCATGGTTTGTTGACATTGAATTCTGTGACTGTGGACTTCCTACTTAGACCCTGCAGTCAGGGCTTTTTCTCAGGGACCTCCTTTTGGAAAAGTGCATCAGTTTGGATTCTGTGAGTCACAGTAGTTTTCTTGGAGTCTTCCCTGCTCTTCCTTGGGGTTCCTGGGAAAAGGACTCTGCATGTATGTGAATGAGTCTCACACCTCATAGAATAGAGTAAAATCCTCAGAGAAAAAAGACATTTTTCATGTTATTTTCTCTTTCCTTCATGTTTATCCTCTTGGGAGGTGTCAGCATCTTTCATTTTTGTGGCATGAAAAGTTTCAGGTGCTTTCTGAAGAATCTCTTCTCCATATGCAGGTCCCCCACTGCTCAGCCAGATCTGCTCACCAGTGAATCAACTAAGAACCCTGGATGGTGAAGAGAGAGGAGACTATATATAGTAAAGAATCCAGGTATGTTAGAGTAAGTGAACAAGGGGTGAGGTGGGGCTCAAGTGACAATAAAAAGAGAATGTGACGTTTTTTTTCCCAGATTCTATTTCATTAATCATTCAGGAAATTTTTCCTGAGAATATTAGATGTTGTAAAATGGATTTCTCCTTATAGGTTGTAAACAGTTTTTCTCAGTATTTAATTAGTTATGGATCTCTGAATCAACTGTTGCCCATTGAAAAAAAGTTTCTTTGGCATAGACTGAAAGCAGCACCAAGATATCTATGTGAACCAAGCCATTTGAACATGTAGCAAATGTCAGAAGTGAATTTTCTTCTAGGGCCTGAGGTTTCCACTATAACCCATGTATTTCGCACACATGCACCCCATCCCCCCATATGGAGCTGGCCTCAGATTGAACCAGAAAACCTTTGGTTACCCACAAATTATCTTGGCACTATGGCACCAGTGGACATGGCCTTGCATGGCAGATTGAGATTGGAGCACACAGGATCTATAGCTGGGTATGGACATTGATACCTCTGTCCCCAGCCCCAGTCTGCAGAGCAGTTTTTGACACCATGAATGTAACCACCAGGCTGTCCAAGACATTTGTAGACAGTGTGAATAGTCTAATCTGAGGTGTTTGTTTGTTTGTTTGGTTTGTTTTTCTCTCAAGAAGGTCCACTTTTTTCTGCCTCTCCTATATTGTTCTCTTTAAGCATGTCTCTGACCTTGAATTGTGTACTGAGTATGCTCTGAGTTAGTTCTGATTAGAGCACAGTAATTCCACTTGCCCTTTGTTTTGTACTCTTTGCATTAGCTGTGCTTCTGTTCCTGATGTATGTTTCATCTGTTCTCACATTCTTGAGGGCTTTTATATTCAGCAAATGTCATATTATTACAGAACTTTCATTTATCTATTGACATAGTCATTTTTCTTTTCTCACTGACTCTACATCTTTAGAGTCTGACATTGATTAGTTCGTAGGTGTTAAAATAGTCTTGCATTCTTGGTGTGAACTCACCTCTGCTTCCATTTCTGTGTAATATAGAGACCATGTCTATGTAGATCCTGAAAACTAGTCTGTCTTTTTTGTTTGTTTGTTTTGCATATAGTGGTTTGAGTTGCTCTGCTTTGGGCATTGAAGTTAAAGCCAGCTTTGTATGATGACTTTCTAGTGTTCCTCTTCTTTGTGTTTTAGGTAATTATCTCCTTTAGTCAGATCTCCTAAGGTTTGCTTTAGGAAAGGAGAATTCCATCCAGTCTAGTCCTCAGATGCTGTTAGAGAAAACTCCCTGCTTCAGTATCAGCACCTGCTTGATGTGTGTTCTAGTTTTATAATGTAGGAGGTTGATTTATTAACTTGTTTCTAGGAACTCATCATTTCTTCTTCAATTCTGATTCATTCGTGTATGACTTTCCATAGCCCTGTATAAGGTAACACTGACATCCCCACATATATTGTGTCATGTGGATTATATCAGTACAAATTTTCTAGAGATGCTGCTTGATATAGTGCACAAGCCATCTATTTGAAAGCATTAATGTCTCTTCTAATTACTTTGTTCTCTTCTTATCTTTTGGAGGTGGAAGGCTATCCCACTCCATGTTTTTCCTTTCCCTGTAGCTATGTTTTATATAGGTAGAGATTTTCAAGAGAGGTTTTACTAGACATACTTCCAGTTATTTCTTTAAAATATTATTTAAGTGTGGGAGTATACATCTGCATTTTTATGTGTACTGTATTTATTTATGAAGCCCATTGAGCCCTGATATACTTATTAAACCCATGGCACAGGAGACACACAAAATCATAAGTTGCCTTGTGTGTAGAGAGAATTAGATTATTTCTATTCAGAAACAGTGAGTATCCTTTTGCCCTAGAGACATTACTCCAGCCCCTACATTTAAATTTCTGGTGCTCTTTCACAATGTAGCCAGAATTTAACACTGAGTTCTATTTTTTTTTTTTAAATGAAGGAAGAGTCATAAATGATATTTACCTATACAACCTAAAATCATGTTAGATGATTGAGCTCAGAAAGTGAAGAAAAAATTAGAGCTGAAATCAAAAGATTCAGATTTCCAATTGAGCAATAATATATTCATAATTAATGAAGAGTTAGTATAATTCTTACACATCTTAGTACATTTGTTTCAGTCACAGAAACTGTTTCTCCTTCATCTGAATGCATTCTCATATATGCATGTATTTACATAGATATTTCTAACTATTTTGTAGTGAAATCTCATGGAATTACTGAAATTTTTATCTATCTGAAGTGGCTATGTCACCTTTTAGAAAACTTAGATAATATTAATGCTAACTTTTCTGTTTACTTCATGGTTGTTAGATATTGTTATAAAATAACGGCATAATGTATTGGATTCTATGTGTTGTTTGTCATATTCTATGTATGCACTAATGTTACATTCCTTACTGTTTCAAGGGAAAAAAAAAAGGCTGACAGCTGTAGAATGTGGAAGCACAGTTTTAATCACTGGAACTTACCATCTGAGATGTGACACTGGTATCCTATTTGAGATCAACATAGAGTTCTTAGATGTACATTTCTGTATCTAGAACTCAAGTGTTTACCTTATATTCCCTGAACCTTTGCTGATTATGAGGCTATCATAATTATGAGACTATCATGTCTCATAATTAGCCTTTAGAGAGAAAAGAAGATGCAATATATAACTATTTAAAAAATAAATTTTATTAAAATTATATTTTCCTTTTATTTATGTGTGTTTGTATATTTGCCTAAATATATGCATGTATGCTATGTAGGCCTCAAGCCTGTAGAGTTCAGAGTAGAGGACTGGATCCCATGGAACTAGACTTAAAATCTGTTGTGTAGCCGGGAATGGAGGCTACACAACACCAAGAAGGCAGAGGCAGTTGGATCTCTGAGCTCCATGCCAGCTTGGTCCAAAAAAACAAAAACAAAACAACAACAACAACAACAACAAAAAACCTCTGGCTTGTAATTCATCCATGCACTCTTCTTCATTTCAGACTCTACCTCCTTTTTTCTAGAAAAGGTACAGCATTGTATCTAGGCCTCAGGATCTCATCTGAGCGTATTAGAATAGTTAAGCAGGTGAGTCCTAACTGAAGACAGTTGAACAGGATTTTAGGTGATCAATATTCTCACACAAAGATGTGCATGTAACTTAGAAAAAAGGTTCACATGTATTGGATGAATAAATTTGAAAGATACATTTTTACCTCGGTATGAATGTAAAGCCTTTGTAGGTGATGATAAAAATTGCTGTAACTAGATCTTATGACAATTATTTTGAAAAAAAAAATAAGCCACCATGGTATTTGGCAAATAAAGGATCTGTTTCTTACCCAAGACAACAGGGCACACATGGAAAAGAAATGTACTATATCTACAAGGTAAAATGAAATGAAATGTGACTGAAAAATTAGATACTGTTTTCTAGTATGACGGCTAAGAAATTCCAATTTAATCCAGGTACCCACCAGCCATTTGGCTATGACTTCAGTCCCTGCAATATAAGTTTCCAGTAATAATTCTGAGTAATAGTGTTTTGCACCAGATATGCATGTTCTGTATTATCCTGGTGGCAGCTGAGGTTAGAAAAAAAAACTCAAGTTGTAGTCAAGTTTTCTGTTATCATTTTGGTTTTTGTGTCTATGCTTGGCATTGTTTGTAGATGAGTTACATTAATTTTAGCTTTGTATTTTTGGCACCTGGATATGAAATTTTAAGAATTCCTATGTTTGTTCCTGAGGCAGAAACTTGGAAAAGAGTAATAAGAAGAATGAATGCTTCGTTGGTAAATGCTCCCCAGGTCAGTGTCCTGTTCACCTTTCTTTGAAAGTTGTTTTTTATTATTGAACTCATTTAAGACTTTAATTCTCTACATCTGCTAATGTTATCTAAAGTGTATTTTCAATGATTTATTTTCCTTTTTTCCTGATAGTTAAAATTATGTCTTTAGATCTTTCACTTATATAGCACAGCCTTTTTCCATTGTATTTAAACTGGATTTTATACTGTGAGGACATAAATTTCCATGGACTTCAGACCTGGAATTCTGAAAATTGTCTATTCTAAATGATGCTCAAAGAATATATTGATGGGGATTTCTACATATGATACACTTGTATCCTTGTATATTGTTGAGGAAGGAATGTCTCTTGTGCCACATAAACTTCTTTTCAGGAATGGCCATGTTTCATGGGTTTATGAATGATGCACAAATATATAGACATCATTGAACAATATATGGAAGAGTAGAATGATAAGTATGACTATCTGTCTTTAATCCTAATAGTAAACACTTCAGCTCCCTAGAGGAACAGATGATGGAACGAATATTTTGATTCCTCTTCCATAACATTGATTTGTCTGTGAGGTGATGAAGGTTGCAGGATTATGGTGTCTTTCTTAGGCATTTTATGTTTGTACACAGTGATCATGGATGGGTTGACACTAGAAATCTATTTATTTCAAGAGAGGTTCTGCTCAATGGTAAGTTTTTAATAGACAGATGATTATTTTCTCTATTTAACTTTATTTCATTTTTTAGATTTGGCATAAGCACTATTGTCTCCAACTTTACATTACATCATGTGGACTATATTAGTAAAAATTGTCTAGAGAGTATTGCTGTGCATAACACATCAATTTTCAACCATAAACAGACGTTCTTCTTAATTTATTCTCTTAATTTCTTTAAGAGGAAGAATACTCACTTCACTGTATTTTTTCCCCTTTTAGAATATATATATTATATAGGAGAAAATTCTAAGCAATATAATGAAGTTTCTATTTTTCTTTATAATAATATTTTATTTAAGTATAAGACTGTTCATCTGCATTTTTTATGTATACTGCATGAGGTATCATACCTGTAGGTCCCTGTATTCAGCACCAAACCATTGGAGCTGAAGTCAAGCGTTGTAGTGACTTGCCCTGTGTGTAGAAAGAATTGAATCAGGATTCTATGGAGAAATAGTAAGTGTTTTTGTCTCTAAGTCACGTCTCCAGGCTGTAGTTTTACATTCTGATGCACATTTGTCACAGAGGCACTTTGTGTGTTCTAGTTTTTGAAAATCAAAGGAAGAATTATAGTTAATATTTATCTATGTAACTTACAATCATGTTAGACAAATGAGCTCAAATACTGAAGAAAAGAAAAGAAAGTTGAATTGCAAGAGTCTTAGTCAGGATTTCTATTCCTGCACAAACATTATGACCACGAAGCAAGTTGGGAAGGAAAGGGTTTATTCAGCTTACACTTCCATACCTCTGTTCATCACCAAGAAAGTCAGGACTGGAACTCAAGCAGGTCAGGAAGCAGGAGCTGATTCAGAGGCCATGGAGGGATATTCTTTACTGGCTTGCTTCCCCTGGCTTGCTCAGCCTGCTCTCTTATAGAACCAAGGCTACCAGCCCAGAGATGGTCTGGTCCCACCCACAAAGGGACTTCCCCCCTTGATCACTAATTGAGAAAGTGCCTTGCAGCTGGATCTCATGGAGGCATTTCCCCAACTGAAGCTCCTTTTTCTGTTATAATTCCAGCCTGTGTTAAGTTGACACAAAACTAGCCAGTACAGGAAGATTCAAATTATAATTCAGTCGATCTCAGGAGCAAAAAAAAAAAAAAAAGTATTAAAAATTCATACAAGATTCTCAATTTAAAACTTGATTTGATCAAAAATGACTTATCTACATCTATTGTCACATATACCATTTATTTACAGATACATAGCTAATAATTCTGTAGCAAAAGATCTTATGAAATTGTTAATATCTGTATTTTTTGTCATCATTTAGAAAAATGTGAATGATTTCAATGTTGTCTAGTGCTGATTTTTCTATTTACTTTGTAGTTGTGATATGTTCCCATAAAATAAATTCGCAAAGTAGTTGATTCTATGTGTTGTATGGAATATTGGATATGTTTCCTGATGTTACATTCTCTACTGTTTAAAAAGAAAACTCTGACTTTTAATTCACCAAACATTCTGCATTCCATATTCAGTCTTTTTTTGTTCTAGAAAGGTTGCAGCATTGTGCCTAGGCCTCAAGATGTCCACAGAGCACTTTAGAATAGAGTCAGGAGAGACCCAGCTGCAGACAGTATTGTTCTATTGTTCATATTTGACCAAAATTGACACTGGGAGAATTTGGAAACATAGTTTTGCTCACCATAACTTTACCATTTATGACATTAGTAACTGGCATTATAATGCTGTTTGATATCAATGTGTATATATATATATATATATATATATATATATATATATATATATATATATATATATATATATTTCATAAAGGTACATTCCTGCATCTTGACCTCATATGTGTTTCTTATATTCCCTAAACATTTGCTGATTTTAAGGCTCTCATGCCTTTCCTGTTTTCAATGCGATAGAAAAATACAATAAAGACTATGAGTATTTTAGAAACTATCTTTTATTGCACATAAATTGTATTTAATTTCATGTATTTCAGTATATTTGTCCAAATATGTGCATGTATGTTATGATGGCCTCCAGCCTGTAGAGTTCAGAAAAGAGGGCTGGATCCATGGAAAGTGAACAATAATAAATCATTCCATATATTGTCTATAGAAGAGTAGCAGTGTTTAACTTCTGACATATCTCTGCAGGATTCCTAGAAAACGTTTGTTCTTAAATCTTTGCCATGACTCATCGATATCACAAAATATCTTGTTCTTTATTCTTTTCTACCTAGAAAAGCATTTTTGTCTAGCACCACATGATAAATAGGTAATTTTTTTTATTATAGGGTCTGTTAACATTCAAGGATGTGGCTGTGGACTTCTCACAGCAAGAATGGGAATGTCTTGACTGTGCTCAGAGGGCATTGTACATGGATGTGATGTTGGAGAATTACAACAATCTACTCTTTGTGGGTAAGGATACTCTTCTTGTAGAATTCCAATTTCCCATCCTTTGAATTTACCTACTTTGTAATAATGTAAACTCTCTGAAATGTCTAAAGACTCCCAGAATAAGAGAAATTCTACTTACCAACATAACTTTTTCATGGTGTTTCCTTTACATTTCTCTCCATTCTCTGGAAGAGTAACCACTAGTATGTTCTTTATAATCTATTATCTAGCTTTTAATCAAAACTTCAAAATTCAAAGAAAATTGAATGTTTAATGCATAGAAATATATTACTATATACATAATAATGGAACTATTTAAACTTACTATTGCATTAAAGTTTTCATTTATTTAAATTTTTTTTAATTTATGTTTTAAGTTTTTTATTTGCTTTATATCCTGATCACAGACTTCTTCTCTCCACACATTGCCTCCTTCACACAGTACCCTATCCTCTGCGAAGAAGAAGGTGGGTTACCAACCCACTCTGACACAGCAAATAACGACAGGACAGCAAGCATATCCTCTCCCAGACAGTGCAGCACAGTTAGGGGAAACAGTATCCACATGGAGATAACAAAGTCAGGGTCAACCCCCCTTCTAGTTGTTGGGGTACCCTGGCATGAAGGCTTCATATCTGCTACATATGGAGGGAGCATTGTCCAGCCCACATATGCTCATTGGATGGTGGTTTTTCATCTTTGGAAGCTCCCAACGTTCCAGAATAGTTGACTGTGTTGATATATACGTGGAGTGCCTATCCCCTCTGAGTCCCTCAGTCCTTCTCCCAACTCTCCACAATCCTCCCTCAGCTCCATCTAATGTTTGGCTATGGTTCTCTGCCTCAGTTTCCATCAGTTGCTAGGTGGAAGCCTCTCAGAGGACAGTCATGATAGGCTTGTGTCTGCAAGTATAACAGAGTTATTAATAGTGTTAGGAATTACTTCTTGCCTGTAGGATGATGGGTCTCACCTTGGGTCAGAATGGTTGACCATTCTCCCAGACTCTGCTTCATCTTTGTCCCTACATTTCTTGTAGACAGGACAGATTTTGGGTCAAAGGTTTTGTGGATGTGTTAATGTTTTAGACTTCTTCTTTTCCAATATGTATTTCTTAACTCTTCTTTAGTTGTCTTACTACTTTAACTAGAATTTCAAGTACATATTAAATAGGTAGAGAAAGAATGGACAGCCTTGTCTTGTCCCTGGAATTAATGGGATTGCCTTAAGTTTCTCTTCATTTAATTTGATATTTGCTGTTGGTTTTCATTTATTGTGTTTTTTTTTGTATCTACCTTATATACCCTATCTCTCCAAGCCTTTTAACGTGATGGGTGATGGATTTTGTCAAAGGCTCTTTCAGCATCTAATTATGATCATGTGACTTTTTTTCTTATGTTGATGGATTTACATATTGAACCGCCCCTGTATCCCTGAGGTGAAGCCTACTTGATCATGGTGGATGATGTTTTTAATGTGTTCTTGGATTTGCTTTGCAAGTATTTTATTGAGTATTTTTGCATCAGTTTTCATAAGGAAAATAAGTCTATAACTCTCTTTCTTCTTTGAGTCTTTGTGTAGTGTTTTCTGAGAGGCTTTGCCAGAGCCTGACCAATACAGATGTGGATGCTTGCAGCCAACAATCTAACTGAGCACGAGGACCCCAGTGGAGGAGTTTAGGGGAAGGAATGAAGGAGTTGAAGGGAGTTTGCAACCCCATAGGAAGAACAACAATATCATCCAACCAGACCTCCCCCCCACCCCCCACCCCCCGCCGAGCTCCCAAACACTAAACTACCAACCAAAAAGTACACATGGATGGACCCATGGCTCTAGCCATATATTTCTTGGTACTGCGAAGGCTTGATGCCCCAGCATAGGGGAACGCTAGGGTGGTGAGACAGGAGTGGGTAGGTGTGGAGGGGCACCCTCATATAAGTAGGGGGAGGGGAATGGGATATGGAGTTTGTGGAACGGAAACCAGAAAGGAGGATAGCAGTTAAAATGTAAATAAATAAAATAATCAAAAATTATTAAAAAAAATAATAAATGTCTGGTAGAATTCTGAGCTATAACCATCAGGCCTTACTTACCTTAGTCTTTTTCAGGGGGAGACTGATAATGACTGCTTTTATTTCCTTATGGGTTATATGACTGCTTAAAATTTTTACTTGGTTTAACTTTTAATGAAAGTAAATGAAACCCATCAAGAAAATAGTCCATTTCCTTTCGATTTTTCAAATTCTGTGGAGTACAGGCTCTTAAAGTAAGACCTAATGAGCTGGGCATGGTGGCACATGCCTTTAATCCCAGCACTCTGGAGGCAGAAGCAGGCAGATTTCTGAGTTCGAGGCCAGCCTGGTCTACAAAGTGAGTTCCAGGACAGCCAGGGCTATACAGAGAAACCTTGTCTTGAAAACAACAACAACAACAACAACAACAAAAAACCCCACAAAAGTAAGACCTAATGATTCTTTGGATTTCCTCAGTGTTTGTTATTAGGTCCCCATTCTTATTTCTGATTTTGTTAATTTGGATATTCTCTTTGAGCTTTATTTAGTTTAACTAAGGGTTTGCCATTGTCTTGATTTTCTCAAATAACCAGCTCTCAGTTTCATTAATATTTTCTATTGTTCTCTTTGTTTCTAGTTTAGTGGTTTCAGCCCTGAGATTGATTGTTTACTGCCATCTATGCTTCTTGGATATGGTTGGTTCTTCTTGTTATAGACGTTTTAGATATGCTTTTAAATTGCTAGGATGAGATCTCTGCAATTTTTTTAATGAAGGTGCTATGAATTTTCTTGTTAGCACTGCATTCATTGTGTCCCATAAGTCTGCATATGTTATGCTTTTATTTTCACTAAAATCTAGGAAGTCTTTAATTTCTTCTTTTATTTCATTTTGAATTAATGATAATTGAATAAAGAGTTGTTCAATTTTCTTGAGTTTGTTGGCTTTCTGTTGTTGTAGAAATCCAGTCTTAATCCATGGTATTCCAATAAGATGGCAAGAGTTATTTCAATTTTCTTTTATCTGCTGAGGCTTGTGTTATGGCTGAGTATATGATCATTTTTGGAGAAAGTTCTGTGAGGTACTGAGAAAGTATATTCTTTGTTGTTTGGGTAAAATGTTCTATACCTATGTTGGGTAAATTTCATTAATAACATCTGTTTGTTTCATTATTTTTCTCTTTTGTTTCTCTTTCAATGACCTTTCTATTGGTGAGATTGGAGCATTGAAATCTCCCAATATTAATTTGTGGGCTTCACTGTACAATTTAAGCTTTGGTAATGTCTCTTTTATGAATATGGGTGCCTTGCGATTTGGGTCATAGATGTTTAAAATTGATGTCATCTTAGGGACTTTTCCATATGATCAGTATGAAGTGTATTTCTCCATCTTTTTTCATTACTTGTGCTTGAAAGTCTATTTTATTAAATATTAGAATGGCTACCTCTGCTTGTTTCTTGGGGCTGTTTGCTTGAAAAACCTTTTTCTAGTACTTTACTCTGAGATTCTTTCTACTTTTGTTGCTGAGGTGTGTTTCTTTTATGCAGCAGAATGAAGGATCCTGTTTTCATATCTGTTGTATCTGTGTCTTTTTATTGGGGAAGTGATTCCATTGACATTGAGAGATACAAATGACCAGTGAATGTTTATTTCTGTTATTTTGATGTATATGGTAGTAGTAGTTGTGTGTGTGTGTGTGTGTGTGTGTGTGTGTGTGTGTGTGTGTGTTTCTCTTCTTTTGGTTTTGCTGGTATGCAGTTACTTATTTCTTTTCTTGGGTGTAGTTACCCTCTGTATGGTGGAGTTTTCATTCTGTATCCTCAATAGAACTGGATTATTAGAAAGACACTGTTTAAATTTTCTTTTTCTTCTATTCCTTATGTTTTTAGGTTTGGTCTTTTCATAGTATCCCAGATTTCTTGAATGTTTTGTGTCATGATACTTTTATATTTATCGTTCTCTTTGATTAACATATCAATTTTGTCTATTATATCTTCTACACCTGAGTTTTTCTTTTCAGTTTCTTATATGCTTGTATCTTTAGATCCTGTTCTCTTTCCCAGGTTTTCCATCTCCTAGATTCCCTCATATGGTGTTTTCTTTATTGCTTTTATTTTTGTTGTCAAGTCTTGATTGTTTTATTCATTTTTCACCTTTTTAAAATTGTATTTTACTGTATTTTTTTGTACTTATTCATTTCTTCTCTAAAAGCATCTACTGTTTGATTGTGTTTTCCTGAATTTCTTGGAAGGATTTATTTATTTCCTCTTTAAAGTCATCTGTTATCTTTATACGATTAGATTTAAGGTCATTTCTTGCACTTTAGGTGTGATATGATATCCAGGGCTTGCTCTACAAGGATAGCTGGGTTCTGGTGGTACCATATAGCCCCAACTTTTGTTGATCAAGTCCTTACACTAGCTTTTCACCATCATATTGTCCCTGGTGTTGACAGGCCTAGTAGGTCCTGGTTGCAGCAGAATCTGGGACTGCAGATAGGACTCTTAAACCCAAGTGGCAACACACCTTTGGGGATGAAGACAGAGAGGGTAGTCTCAGATAACAGCTGACCTTATTGGGCTGCAGGTATTCCTGCTTGTCCCAGATGATAGTAGGCTTTCAGGGATGCAGACAGAGCTGTTGGTCCATGATGGTTATAGGCCTCTGGAGTTGCAGATAGAGGTATGGACTGGATACTAGAACACAGTGGAAGTGGGGAGGTTCTCACCACTGCTTGGGCTTGCTGGGGGCAGAGACTTGAGACATGGGGATCTCACCTGGTTGTCCCAGGTTATAGGAGGCCTCCAGAGAGAGGCAGAGCTGTGGCTCAGAGAATAGAGGACAGGGAAGGGACAGGACAGGACTCACTGCTACTGGTCCCTGATGGCTGCTAGTCTCTAAGATTTTTATTTGTGGTTTTTGGAAATCCAGATTTTAAGTAGAGAAAGAACTGTTGGTTGGGAGAATTTAGTTTTTGCTAATGTATTTATTTTTTCCATATGGACTGTATGTTTAGTACTGGTACAGTATACTCTTTATCCCAATACTTCAGATACAGAAGCAAGGATATAGCACCCTATATCCTGACACTGAGTTATATAGTGAATTCCTAAGTGACCAAAGCTATACTCTGTCTTAAAACATAAACAAGTAGAGAAACATTGCTTATATGATCCTTCCAAAAGCTCCTTTCACAAAGTTCTTCACTACATGATCACTTATTTGTCGTGTCTTCTGTAGGATACAGTGTTTAAATAAGAGTTATCATCTCCTTTCATTTGATATAGATCAGATTTGAGTTTCTTCTGAGCATCCAGTTAATGATTTTGAAACACAAAAGAACTCTGTTGAGACCTTTATCTTTGAAAATTGCTAATTTAGCTTTCTTAGAAAATGTACAAGAGTGAATCTCTTACTCATTATTGAATCTCTTACTCATGCATTAATCATTGTCATCACTGATCGCACTTTTTTTTTTCCAGAGAATAATCATCATGTATGTGTCAAACATGATGAAGGCTTGGGCCAAGGCTCAAAGTATAATGCTTCTGAGCATGTGAATATTCAAGAGAAGTCTAATAAATGGAATGAATGTGGCAAAATGATTCATGAATCCTCCAAAAGTATAGCTTATCAAACCAACAGCCGAGATGCCTCCATTGAATCATCAAACAGACACAAAACTGAGAATGCCAGGGAACCATGCAAGTATAAAGATGATGTCAATGGCTTAAATTTTTATTCCATCACTAGTCACAATCAAACAGTGCATCTAGAAATGAAAGAACACAACAAGACACAGTATGATAAAGCTTTCCTCTCTAAATATAAACTCATGCTAAAAGGAAACAATAGTGGAATGAAACCACACAAGTACAGGAAGTCTGGAAAATTCTTCACGATGAACTCAAGCCTGAGTGGGCATCAGAGAGCTCATGTTAGAGAGAAGCACTATAAATGTACAAAGTGTAGTAAATCCTTTCTGCATTTGTCACACCTCAAACTACATTACAAAATCCATTTTGGAAGATATCCCTACAAATGTACAGAATGTGGTAAATGCTTTTATCATGTATCAGGCTTTGAAAGACATTACAGAATCCACATTGGAAAGAATACTTACAAATGTAGTTTTTGTGGAAAATCCTTTATCTGCTCCTCAGGTCTTAGAAAACATGAGAAAATTCATGAAGGAAACAGGATTTTTGAATGTAACCAAGGTACTAGGTCATTCTGTACATTTTCCTACCGTGAATGCCATTACAGTGCTGATATAAGAGAGAAATGTTACAGATGTAAAGAGTGTGGCAAATCCCTTTCCACATCCTCAGGACTTAAAATACATCAGAGAATTCATACCGGAGAGAAACCTTACAAATGTAGTGACTGTGACAAATCTTTTACCCAGAAGAGCAATCTTAGAATGCATCAGAAAATTCATACAGGAGAGAATACTTTCAAATGCAGTGAATGTAACAAACGCTTTACCCAGAAATGCCTTCTTAGAACTCATCTGAGAACTCATTCAGGAGAAAAACCTTACAAATGTAGTGAATGTGGCAAAGCCTTTGCTGGTGGCTCATATCTTAGAAGTCATCAGAGAATTCATTCAGGAAAGAAGCCTTACAAATGCAGTGAATGTGACAAATCCTTTCACCGGAAAGACCATCTTAGAATTCATCAGAGAATTCATACAGGAGAGAAACCTTATAAATGTAGTGAATGTGACAAATGCTTTACCCAGAAAGGCAGTGTTAGAATTCATCAGAGAATTCATACAGGAGAGAAACCTTACAAATGTAGTAAATGTGATAAATCTTTTACCAAGAAAGACGGTCTTACAATTCATCAGATAATTCATACAGACGAAGAACCTTACAAATGTAGTGAGTGTGACAAATCCTTTAACCGGAAAGACCATCTTAGAACTCATCAGAGATTTCATACAGGAGAGAGAATTTACAAATGTAGTGAATGTGATGAATCATTTACCCAGAAAATTAATCTAAGAATTCATCAGAAAGTTCATACAGGAGACAAGTCTTACAAATGTAGTGTATGTGACAAATCCTTTAACCGGAGAAACCATCTGAGAACTCATGAGAGAATTCATGCAGGAGAAAAGCCTTACAATTGTAGGGAATTTGAAAATTCCTTTACCCAGACTGGCTCTCTTAGAATTCATCAGAGACTTCATTCAAGAAAGAAACTTTACAAATGCAATCAATGTGACAAATCCTTTACTAGCAGCTCATATGTTAGAATACATGAGAGAATTCATTCAGGAGAGAAACCTTACAAATGTAGTGAGTGTGGCAAATGCTTCACTAGTGGCTCATATCTTAAAATGCACCAAAGAATTCATACAGGAGACAAACCTTACAAATGTAGTGAATGTGATAAATGCTTTACTCAAAAATGCAGTCTTAGAATTCACCAAAGAAGTCATACAGGAGAGAAACCTTACAAATGTGGTAATTGTGACAGATCTTTTACAAGTGGCTCATATCTTAGAATTCATCAGAGAATTCATAGAGGTGAGAAACCTTATAAATGTTGTGAATGTGACAAATCCTTTACCCAGAAAGGCTATCTTAGAATTCATCAGAGAATTCATAAAGGAGAAAAATCTCACAAAGGTAGTAAGTGTGAAAAATCCTTTACCCAGAAACCCTAACTTGTCAAACTTTTCAAGGAATTCATATAGGAAAAAAAAAAACCTTAAATATAGGGAATGTAGCAAATCCCTTCACAGGAAAACTGTCTTAGAATTTATCAGAAATTTCATACAGGAAATAAAACATACAAATGTATAGAATCTGATAAATCTTTTACCCAGAAAGGCTGTCTTAGAATTCATGAGAGACTTCATTCAAGAAAGAAACTTTATAAATGTGACAAATCTTTTACCAGGACAAACTGTCTTAGACCTTGACAGAGATAACAGGAGAGAAACTTTACAAATTTGGTGAATATACAAATCCTTAACTATTGGCACACCTCTTAGAATATCCTTCATGACACATAAGAGAATAATTATGACATATAGAGATAATAATTGTGACACATAGAGAATAATTATGAACATAAGAAACTTGTGAAAACCTTGAGTAATGTTCAAATCTTAGGAAATACCAAGAGTTTATGCTGAAGGAAAATCTGGAAATGTGACAATGTAGGAAATTTTTTATTCAACCTTTTTACTTGTTAAACTTTGTTTGACTCTTAGTCAGTCTTTCAATTTTGCTCAAACGTTATTAAACTTGTTTATCCTCGAATAATTCATAATGAGGACAAAATGGAGAAGCCAGAAAAATGTGATATTGCAAATACGTACCTCAAAATAGCTTCAAGAAATTCCTGAAAGTGACAGCATTGTCTGCTTAAGTCAAATGATGAAACCCAGAAAAAATATACCTCTTAAAAGAGGATTTGACAAAGTGTCACCAAAATAGGATATATTACTAAATAAATTATTACACATTAATTTTTCCATCTGAGAGATATAAATAGTAGAATGTAAATACTGTATTCAGAAATGTGTAATTATGTGCTAAACTGTTAATGTGACCCTTTATGGTGTAAAATAACTGCACTATATATGCTGTGAGAATATCAGGCTATACTACATTTGTAGATGGAAAATTCAGTATATACATTAAGACAAAATTCAAAACCATCTTTTAAATAATTATGATTCATCAATTATGTTAGAAAAATTTACTCTAATTTTCTTATGTCTCCTGCATTCATCAAAAGCACTATTCCCATTGATGAATTGTTAGATTACCGTAGTCTTGTTTCTTTTTGCTGGGTATATATTTCAGTGTGCTACCCTGTCTGTCAGAACACCTAAGGTAGACCAAGCCTGGACTTACATGGTATCTACCTCTCTCAGCCTCCTGAATGCTAGAATTAAAGCACTGTACAGAATTTGGAGACAGTTCTTATCGTTATGCACTTTATTCAGGAGGAATAGCAATGTCTAGGCCCTAATTACTGTGCTTTGTACATTGATTTGATATTGAAGAATTGCAGTAGTCTGGTTTGTGTGAATGCAAATAGCATGCTGCACTCTGAATCGAGCTTCGGGGTTCTAGTGAAAACATCAAATTTGTGATTTCTCTGGGAATGATTCCTATATCTCACAGAAAGAAGAAAGAACTTCAGAGTAGAAATAAACATTGCATGGTATTTTCAATTCTTCAAGTTGGTCCTTTGGGAAGTTATAAGGCTTCTTTTATTTTTGTTTTGTGATAAATTAAGAAACTCAGGAGTGTAAAATAGTCATCCCAGTCATTCTGCTCCATGCCAGTGATGGAGTTTCAATTGATCTTTGAGTAGGAGTGGTGGAAATCAAGTTATGCTACCTAAAAACTTTCTCTAAGGAGTTATTACTGTGACATTACATTATAGTTGAGTCTTGTAGAATATCTTCTGTGTAGTCTCCCCTTTACTTTCTGAGCATAGTACTGTGTTAGAAATCCTAGATGTTTTGAAGAGTCTCTTTCCCATAGATTGGGCTGAATGAAACAGAACAGAGACCTGGAATATGTACAGAACTTAAAATGAATAAATGCTACCAGATATTCTGCAGGAAATTGAGGTAGGAGTAATAGAAGATTCAAATGACATTGGAAATAGAATGAAGAAAGAAGTTGGCTCAGCAGCAGGTAACACTTGATTTTCTTGAAGAGGACATGAGTACATTTCCCACCACCAGCACAGTGGCTGACAAACTTCAAAATTTAATTACAGTAGATCAGGTGCTTTCTTTCTGGCCTCAGCACCTACCAGCCACAAGCAAGCTACATGCATACAAGTTGCAAAACATTGATACATAGAAGCTAAAGTAAATAATCTAATGAACATTTTAAAGACAAACGTGTGTAAATGAGAAATGAAATACTGATTTTCTATATTCTGTTTCTCTAGAAATTAATTTAGAATATACTTTAATGTCAATATTATCCTATTGTGTATGTTACTGACATTTTATGTAAGCATAATAGGGGAAATATAAGTTGTGCATGTGTCCCATGTGTTCATATATATCTATTATATGAATGTCATTGCTTTTATTTTAGGATACTTGTAAAACTAGAAATATTTCTGCCTTTAACTTTTTCCCCTAATCAAATGTTAATTGTTTCTGTTGTTCCTTTAATGTCTATTTCTTTTGTGGTAAGTTTTGTTTTTTGTTGTTTATTTTTTGTTTTTCCATTTCCTAATATAATACCAGCAGAACTTTGGTTAAAATTGCTTAGTATGTTTACACAGTATTATACTTGGTCTATATTGTCTTCCCCTTGATATCTCTTGTTTTCTCTCTTCACACCATTACTCTATGATATCCTTTGCAATCACTGTAAGAGATTTTGGATCTTGGTTCAACCTTCTGAATATTTTTTTAATTCTTTCAGCTTTCTTGAATGTTGATATCTTTTTAATATTGATTTGTTCATTTTGCAGTAATTGTCCATTCCTCTTGAAACAATTTGATTACAAACTTTAGGGAGGTGAAAAGTCTTGCTGATTGTGCTCCCATATAATGAGAATTTGATAGGGGTTTCTCAGTGTTGACATGTTGTACATTTATTTTTCTTGTTGTGTTGCTACTTATGTGCATGCGATCAGTGAGTAACTACTCATTGCAAGAATCTACTACAATTAGTCATATCATAAAAAAGCATATGTGTGATAAAGTTAATTTTATGTGAACTTTTGCCTGTTTGATTTTTGAAGTTACACACTGACTTGAATGTTGACTGCAGTAAGTTGGTAGAGTGTGTCTCAGTTCTTTCATTTACATTTTTTGCAGAATTGGTTATTTTTTAGTATAGTTAGTATGCACAGTGACAAGGTAGAGAGGGATTTTGAGTTACACTCTCTTCTGTGGCCAAAAGCTATTGACTTATGGCAATTAACTCCTATTTTAGCAGCAGGGAATTTAGTAAAGAAGTTGGTTACTTGGGTTCTTTGTTCTTTGACTTGTGGATCCCTCTCTACTCACTTGAGAGGCGCAGACTTTAACTCTTTGTGAGCCAGAAAAAAACAAAAGGAAGAAAGTCATACATACAAGAAACACACTCACTTTATATGGAGCAGAAAAAGAGGCTCTCAAAAACCTTTGCTGCTAAGATAAAGAAAAACTCCAACCTCTCCTTTTACTTCTGTTCTCAGTATATATACTGTCTCTAAAAAATTAGCTCATACAAAAATCAAGTAAAACTATTACAACAGGATAATTGATTAAGATTTTCTAATAAGCTCATAGTACGTTTAAGGCAATAATTCTTCTCATAAATTGATAAGACCTCCTGTAGATAGAGATGATACCAACCCATTTTCAAATTTTTTGACCCATAATTTTTCCTGTCTAAAGGAAACACAGGCAAAAACATATAGCAGAGACTGAAGGATAGGCCATCAAGTGACCAACCCACCTTGGGATACATTCCATGTGCACACAGTAAACCCTGACATTATTACTGATGTCACGTTGTGCTTGCAAACAGCAGCCTTGCATGGCTGTCCTCTGAGGGGCTTTACTAGTCTCTAGGGTGTGGAGACAGATGCTGATACTTATAGCCAACAAAGGTCGGGCCCTTTGGAAGAATTAAGGGATGAACTTAAGAGCTGAAGGGGAACTTTAAAGGAAGAAGACCTCTCAGAGCTCCTAGAAACTAAGCCACCACCCAAAGAGCATGCATAGGCTAGTTCATGGCCCCTGCTACATATGTAGCAGAGGATTGCAGTGTCTAGTCTCAGTGGGAGAGAATACACTTATCCTGTGAAGACTTGATGCCCCAGGGAAGGTGGATGCTGGCAGGGGCTGGGAGATTGGGGGGATTGCCATTTCAGAAGCAAAGGGGAGGGGGCTGGCGAGGAACTCATGGAGGGAGGATCAGTAAGGGGTGCAACATTTGGAATGTGTATAAAATATATTTATAAAATGTTTTTTATTGTGTTAATATAAAAGGCTATGTGGGCTTTTGAAGTTCCACTGAATGCATTATTCATTTGACTTGAATATAGGCCTATGTGTCTCAGGGAGTTGTATGTAGTAGTTTAAAGGATAAAGACCTCTATGTGAAAATATTTAAGTATTTGGTCCCCAGTATGTGGGACTATTTAGGAAGGATTAGGAACAGCGTGTTTTAAGTTTTCAGCCAGATGCCTGCCAGCATGCATCCCACCTTCTGCTCATAAACTAGCCCTTGAAGCTGTAAGCAAGCCCCTGATTTGGTGTTTCTTTTTATATGAGAGGTTTTATTCATGGTGTCTCTTCATAACAACAAAGTAGTACATGGTTTTAATAAGTAGCCTTTGTTGACTTCAGTTCTGAAAACCTCCCTCCTATTCTGCCTACCAGGTGCTGAAATTTATATTGAACCAATCCACACCTAGCACCTAAAATATTTTGTTTGTTTGTCTGTCTGTTCATTTTGTTTTTTAGTTGTTTTGTATGCATTTATTCAGGATAACTCAATTTTGTTTGTCCAACACACATAAAATTTAGGTTCGTTCTATCTTCCATTCTAAAAGGAAAGTACTCTGCATTTGTATTATGAAAATAAATCGTCCTTGTATGTGTGCCTTATTAACTGAGAGTGGATTTGTAAGACAACAGGCAGCAAACAGCAATGGCTGTCCGTGTAAGGTGCTGTCATTCCAGAATCTTGCTCATTGACAATCAAAACTGAAGGATAACTCTTACAGCTGTAGGAGCAGTTCTCAATATATGGGGATCAAGTAGTGCTTTCACAGAGATCATCAAAGACCACCTGCATACCAAATATTTACTGAAAATCCATAACCATAGCAAATGATACTTATGAAGTAGCAACAAAAAGAGTTAATTCTTTGGTTGGGGGTGGTGGGAGCAACTAAACTTGCCAACAGGATTCTGTACAGATGTTTGGAGTCCCCAGGTGATTAATGACTATTCTCAAACTGCATAAATTCTCTGACATTGACCTTAGGATCATCACCCCTTATGTACCAACATTTGATGCACATTAACATGTAGTCATTTGTAAACTAGACAACAGGACTCTTATTGTAGCTTATGATGGCTATTTTTGGTTGTCAACTTTACTACCAATTACCTGTGAGGGATACACTAGACCTGAGAAGCAGAAAAAAGAGGCTAGGATGGTATTGAGAAAGATAACAGTAGCAAATATACCACATATTTTGCAGGGATTGATGTAGGAGTGGTGAGGGGTTCAGTATACATTGGAAATGGGATAAGAGCTGAAGAGATGTTGTCACATTTACTAACACTTAACACTATTAAAGAGGATGTAGATTCTATTCCCAGCATTGGTATTGGTATCATGTCAGACAATCATCCAGAACTTGAATTCCAGAAGATTAGATGCCTCCTTCTGACCTCAGTAGGTACTATCTTCAAATATACTGCATACACACACAAATGCATATATGCTGCAAAAATACTAATATATATGAGCTATATAATATTAATTGGAAATGTCTTTGGGTTTTCCATATTCTGTTTCTCTAGAAATGATAGTGAAATATCACTGTAAATAATCTCAAGACTATCAATATACATTGCTGATTTTAACATAAGTATTAATACTATGGGAAAATATAATTAATATATATGTATCTTGTTTGTACAAATATGAATTTCATGACATTTATTGTAGGAGTCTCTCTCTCTCTCTCTCTCTCTCTCTGTGTGTGTGTGTGTGTGTGTGTGTGTGTGTGTGTGTGTGTGGTCAGTTTTTCCCTTTGCTAATATAATATCAGCAGAATTTTGATAACAATTTCTTAGTACCTATACAGAGTATTAAACTCTGTCTATTTTGTTTTCTAGCTGATTTTCCTGTTGTCTGTCTTATCTAATTATGCAGTAGATTTTATTGCAATAACATTAATAGATTTTTAATCATGGTTTAATATTTTGAAGGATTTTGAACTTTTAGAGCTTTCTCAAATTTTTACATCTTATCACCATTACTTTGTTTCTTCTGCAGAAATTGCATATTCCTCCTGGAAAAAAAAATTGCTTCCAATCTTTAGGAAAGAAAAAAACTCTTGTCTTCCCATATTCGAATGAGAATATGCTAGCCATATGTTCACGTCACATATGCAGCTTTCTGTTTTCTATTGCTATTTATGCACAGTGATAAGTGAGTAATTATTATTAAAATAACATAGCATTTTATTAATCATTTTATATTAAAGCACATGTGATGTACCTGAGCCTTATATGAATATTTGGGGGTTTTGGTCTTTAAAGAAGCAGCATACCCACTTTTGTAGTGGTTAGAGCAAGTTGGATTTCCACCAATACTGTCAGTTCTGTCCTGTTACTTATATGATTTAGTGGTTTTGAATATTATTAGTGTAGACACTAAATAACCAAAAAGTGAATCTTGGTACACATTAGTTGAAATTCTGTTAATGACAAAAGTATGTGTAACAAGGAATTTTCAGGAAGAAGATTGTTTTTCAGGAAGACTCTCTATGAAACACAAGATATTTGCAAACAATCATGAGAGCTACACACTGACTGGCAGGATCCCTGAATGGCAGACAGTAGGACAGCATCTCTCATTTCGCAGATTATCATAAAAAGGATATAAGTTGTAGTTACTGAGCAAAAGTGGTAACATTAAACAGGTGGAAAAACTCCCCATAATTTATAGGAAGGGTAAATGTGGGGAGTGTTAACTCTATGGAGCAGCATTAGGGAACTTTGTTTAGAAAGGACGGAGGTGTTTCCCTGTGATGTTGCCCATGATCCTGACTCAATTAAGAGTTTTGATAGAGATGATCCAGTGGTTATTCTGCCTGGGGCAGGGGAAATCATGAAGGGTATGGACCCAGATCTGGAAATCCATCATTTGAGTCTTTTGTACCAGCGCCACAATTACTCAAAAGTAGTATACTTGCACACTCTTAACTCCTTTGTTTACAGATCACCCTTCTGTTTCGTGTGTGTGTGTGTGTGTGTGTGTGTGCGTGTGTGTGTGTACTTGGTGTATTTTCTCCTCTCCCTGCTAGAATCCTAATGGGAGCTTGTGGCCTGGGAAGGACTTGGGGAACCAGAACTGGGAGACATAGTGGATCTAAGAGAGGAGAAAAAACCTGAAAGCCTGGATTAACTGGAAGTCCTGAAGGCACTTGTAGACCTGAAAGTAATGAGGGGCTTTGAGGCAATTGGAGACAGTGGGGCATTACGGGGGCTGGAGGCATATGGAGACCAAGGGTCATTGGAGTTCCAGAGAGCCAATGTGTACTTGCAATCATTGTGGAAACTTCCTTCATTGGAAAGCCTGGGAGAAGAAATAAAATAGATTGGAGTTTTCCCACAGTCCCCAGTGGCTGATCATCAACCCTTCCTATCAATTACTCCTGGCTTTATATCAGCAGAGGATTTAGGGTTGTATCTTGGCAGAAGAGCAAAGCACAGAGCATAGCCTAAGAACCAGCACCATTGCTCACACCATGACTTCAACATGCCTGTCCCAGCAGCACCATTGCTCACACCATGCCTTCAACATGCCTGTCCCAGCAGCACCATTGCTCACACCATGCCTTCAACATGCCTGTCCCAGCCTCGGTATACACAAAATCTTCAGTATTGATATTTTTAAAATGAACCAGCAAACATTTTCTGTTTTAATTCAGGACCCTTCACCCTGAGAGATTGTGGCTGGGAAAATATCTTACTCTGGAACTCTCAGGCTGCTGCCAAAAATCTGTTCTCCCTCTCCCAGCTCCCTTCCTCCTCAATCAAGGATAAAGTATCTCACACCACTCACATTATCCATCAGCTTCTCCAGGCCTCACCTCACCTGGAAAATTCAGAGGCCCCTGCATCTTGACACCCTCTGTACTGTATTTTTAATTTTTCAAACATTATTTTTAATGATGCTTCTTAATCACTTTAACCTTGCTTGCAGCCCACTCACCAGAGGTAGTGAAAAAGAAAGGATGCCAAGGAAGACCTGTTTAGAAAGGTTCTGTAGAAAAATGCCCATCTGTGTTATCTGGAACATGTCTTTCTGTGCTTGTTCCCTTACAGACATTTTCTGACAATCATTACCTCTATGTCTGTGGTGGTATGAATATGTTTGGCCCAGGAAGTGGCACTATTAGGAAGTGTGGCCTTGTTGGAATAGGTGGGGCCTTGTTGTAGATGGGCTTTGAGACCCTCATATCTGGTTAGCTCAATCCACTTGCAAACATTTTTTGTATGCACCAGCAGTCCAGCTCAGTAGAGTCAGGATAGCAGACATGAATCAAGCATTGGCACCTTCCTAGCAGAGACAGCCAGGCCTCAGCCTCAGTTGTGCCTCTCTCAGTGAAGACTCAAAACCAACAAACATTGCATAGCTAGCTCTATAAGCAAGCCTACCTCCATCTATCACTGTCCATCTAGCCCTTTTTATACTCTCCAATCATCGAATGTCCTCCACGGGTCTTGCCTCAGCTGACATCACTCTGACCATCAGCCCAAGTCTGAAGAAGCAACAACAAACTAGCACACCACCAGAAGTTTTTTTGGTGCAAATTATCATGTTCCCTTCCATGTACTTGCTTTAGCAGAACATCCTCTCTACTGTGTCTGCTTCAGCAAAACATTCCTTCACAAGTCTGACTTAGTCTTTTACCTTTTCCCCATCAGCTAAACATTCCTTCATGTGTATGCCCCATCCAATCAACTTTCCAAAGGATCCTTAAGTTTCCACTTCACTGGTACTTGCGCTTAAACCACCTCTGATATTTGGGCCCTCCCTACCTACTCTGAAGCTCCCCCGCCCTGAAGTTCCAGCCACAGTTTCTCAGTTCCACTCTGTGTATACCCTCACGGACTACTCACTCTTCAGACACACCTGAAGGTGTTGCCATTATGGCTGCAACTTTTTTTTGAGACAGGGTCCCTCAAGCTTCAGATTCCCTACATGTAAGCCCCTATGTAGCCTGAATGATTCCCTAGACTTCCAGAAATCTGCCTGACTCTGCATCCTTCCCAAAACCTGGGATTAAAGGTGTGAGTGACCATGCTCCTCAATCCATCTTTTCTGATTGGACAAATTCTGAGTGCTGCTTTGTGCTGGAAACTTGGAAATTGACAGCCCTCGGCAACCTTGTTCCCCAGCTCTTCACACCAGGTTATGCATCTTGATTTTCAGTTAGCCATTTTGATTTTCTTCCTTATCTCTTTCCAATTATGTTTGCTCCTCCACCAAAAACAAGCCTTTCAGTTCAAGTCCAGTGTGGACTATAGACAGAATTCCAGGACAGCTGTCCTCATTACCACAACATCACTCTGTTCTCATGTCTCCATCGACCACTGTCCTACTACCTAGCTCTTCTCCACCTTCTCCTATCTTATCAAACCCCTACCAGCTCTTTCCTACTGCTCACCATCTTTTCAAAACCCTACACGCATCAGGGGATCTGGTATTATAAGCCCCCCTACCTTTCCTCAGACCCTTGGTCTGGGGTGACATGTTTTTCTGTGCTTGTTCCCTTACAGACATTTTCTGTATGCTTAGCCCAGGAAGTGGCACTATTAGGAAGTGTGGCCTTGTTGGAATAGGTGGGGCCTTGTTGTAGATGGGCTTTTGTGGTACCCCTTCTTCCATCAGCATAGCTGTTGTGACCAAGCCTCAAGAAACTGTGCCCAGCGGCATCCGTTGTCTTGTTAATTAGGCTTGATACCCCTGCAGCCTGCTTCCTGGTCTCCCAGGACCTAGGCTCCGCCCAGCCTACCTACGACCAGCCCACCTGCGCAAACCTGGGAGATCTCAAGATACTTCAGGGTTCCCGCCAGACCCCAGACACCTGCGCAGAAGACTGGGGGCGGGCCCTTCCTTCCTTTTTCCCCCAAGTGCTTGTCCTCCATTAAACAGTCGCTTTGAGCAGCAGCAACCATGTACCCTTAGTGATGTTTTTTTCCCCATCTCCCTTAGTCTCATTACAGCTTCCGGCCATTCCTCCAGGGAACCCTGGTCCACGGGCAGTGGGCCCCTACAGGCTTTGAGACCCTCCTCCTTGTTGCCTGGAAGAAAGTCCTCCTGGCTTCCTTCAGATCTAGATGTAGAACTCTCTGTACCAGTACCATGTCCACTTGGACTGTGCGATGCTTCCTGCCATGAATATAAAGGACTGAACCTCTGAAGGTGTAAACCAGACTCAGTTCCTCAATTAAATGTTCATATAAGAGTTGCCCTTGGTTATGGTGTCTTTTCGAATCAATAAAACCCAAGCTAAGATAATGGTACTTTCTCCTATATAGATATCTGCAGCACCAATCTCAGCACTAATTCAGATTCCTTAATTCCTCTAATTGATTCTAATGTTTAAAATTATTTTCTCATGTGGTAGCAACTATCAGCAGATTCTCTGTACTCTCTTCCCTATCAAAGAAAGGGAACAGATTCTTGCAAAAGCAATTGAAGGACTCCCTATAAGAGCTTGAGTTGCTTATTGTCAGAGAATAGAGGCAATTGATTGCACTCTGCCAAAATCAAGACCACAAATGGAACTACAACACAGAAAGAGGTAGAAGATCACATGGTAAGGAGCACCAGGTTCTGTTAGAAGGGATGGAACAGGCAGCCTGAAAACCCACTAACATATCTAAGGTAGCAGGTGGGAAACAGGGCCCAGATGAATTTCCTGCAGCTTTTCTGAAACACCACCTGGACACCTATCAGTTACATATGCTTACTAACTTGATCATGTATCACAAAAACAAACAAAATCTAGAAACATTGATATTCAATGATATTAAAAATGGTCCCTTATCAAAAATTAGACAGAGACACACAAATCAATTTGGGGAATAAGGAATATGACAAATTCAATTCTGAAGGTAGGAGTCATATTGTGTTGTTAAAAAATAAGTTTCCAGCCAGGCGTGGTGGTACATGCCTTTAATCCCAGCACTCGGGAGGCAGGGGCAGGCGGATTTCTGAGTTCGAGGCCAGCCTGGTCTACAAAGTGAGTTCCAGGACAGCCAGGGCTATACAGAGAAACCCTGTCTTGAAAAACCAAGAAAAAAAAAAAGTTTCCATTTACTACAGTAAATCTTTGTTGCTGTTGATAAGTCTGTTTACTGGGGCGTGTTCTGCCCCAAGACATGAACATGACTTGATTTTGAAGAGACTCTATCCTCTCAAATCACCCTTCCTATTAATTTTGAAAAAATTTGAAAGCCCACATAGTGTTAAGATTTTTCTGTATTTCCTTATTGCTCCATTGTCTCTCTTCTGTAAACCTGCTTTGAAACTATTTGTGATTTTACTTGTTAAAAGGGGCCTAAGAATTAGATGTGCATTCTTCTCTTTAACCCATCTTAGGAGGCAGTTGTTGGCCAGCTCTGAGTTTGTTCCCAATAAAAATTAAGCTTGCTTTAAATTTGACTAAAATATATGGCAGTGGTCTTATTCTTTCCAGGTGGAATTAACAAAACCTAGTCTTGTGACCCATAGTAAATGAACATTTAATGCTAAATCTAATGGAGAATTCATCAGAATGTGCTGTGCTGAGCCCCAGAGAGATAACTTGCTGAGCTTCTAAAAGGACATGCAGTCAATACCTACCTAGTCCTGAGTGGAGGAAGGAGTGAAAAAAAATACTATTTTAAAATCAGTTATTACATGTATTTATTTATTGTATATATGGTTTCACTTATGCCACAGAACACTTATAGAGGTCATAGGGTATTTATAGCCACCTGCTATCAAATGCTCTGTATACCTGAAGATGTCTGTGAACTTCTGATACCCTTGCCTCACAAATGCTAAGACTACATGCCCAGCCTACTGAGAATGCCTTTCTGTGATCTTTAGATGATACTAAGTATCTCCTAGTGACATTCTGACCTAGTGGATTACCTTTTCCTTTCTGGAAACCTTGTCTTGTAAGTGGAAAATTTACCCTGCTTCTTCAGTAGCTTGGAAATCATTGGTCATTGAGCTGCTGGTCCAGTGAGAAGAAGGCAGGAAAGCAATTTCACTTGAACCTTCTCTTCACCTTTGTGTAGTTGTTTTATTTACAATTTTTTCATGCAATATACTCTGAGTACAGTTCTCATTCCTAACCCATACTTCCCATTTCCTTTCACAATTTTTTAACTATTACATTTGTTGGTGGCTTGTCTGCATGTGTTCCTGTGCACCATGTGCAGGAATGGTGCTTGTAAAAGCCAAAAGGGTGTGCCAGACTCCCTGAGACTGGAGTTACAGATTGTTGTGAGTTGACATATGGGTACTGGTATTTATTTATTTTTTATTAGATGTTTTCTGCATTTACATTTCAAATGTTATCCCCTTTCCTAGTTTCCTCTCTGAAAATACACTATATCCTCCCCCTGCTCCCCAAACCACCCACTCACACACCTGGCCCTGGCATTTCCCTATACTGGGGCCTAGAATCTTCACAAGACCAAGGGCCTCTCCTCCCACTGATGGCCAACTAGGCCATCCTCTGCTACATATGCTTCTAAAGACATGAGTTCTGGAGGTACTGGTTAGTTCATATTGTTGTTTCTCCTATAGGGCTACAGACCTTTTCAGCTCATTCAGTACTTTCTCTAGCTCCTTGATTGGGGGCCCTGTGTTCCATCCAATAGATGACTGAGAGCATCCTCTTCTGTACTTGTAAGGCACTTACATAGACTCACAGGGGACAGCCATATCGGGGTCCTGTCAACAAAATCTTGCTGGCATATGCAATAGGGTCTGGGTGTGGTGGTTGTTTATGGGATGAATCTCACAATGGGGCAGTTTCTGGATGGGCCTTCCTCCAGTATCAGCTCCAAACTTTGTCTCTATAATTCCTTCCATGGGTATTTTGTTCCCCCTTCTAAGAAGGAATGAAGTATCCACACTTTGGTCTTCCTTCTTCTTGAGTTTCATGAGTTTTGCAAATTGTATCTTGGGTGTTCTAAGTTTCTGGGCTAATATCCACTTACCAGTGAGTGCATATCATGTGAGTTCTTTTGTGATTGGGTTACCTCAATCAGGATGATATCCTCCAGATCCATCCATTTGCCAAAGAATTTCATAAATTCATTGTTTTTAATAGCTGTGTAGACTTCCATTGTGTAAATGTACCACATTTTCTGTAGCCATTCCTCTGTTGAGGGACATCTGGGTTCTTTCCAGCTTCTGGCTGTTATAAGTAAAGCTGCTATGAACATAGTGGAGCATATGTCCTTATTATAAGTTGGAGGGTTTTCTGGGTATATGCCCAGGAGTGGTATTGCTGGATCTTCTAGTAGTATTATGTCCAATTTTCTGAGGAACTGCCAATCTGATTTCCAGAGTGGTAGTACCAGCTTACAAATCTACCAACAATGGAGAAGTATTCCTCTTTCTCCACATCCTCGGCAGCATTTGCTATCACCTGAATTTTTTATCTTAGCCATTCTGACTGGGGTGAGGTGGAATCTCAGGGTTATTTTGATTTGCTTTTCACTGATTAAGTATCTTAAACATTTTTTTCAGGTGCCTCTCACCCATTCAGTATTCCTCAGTTGAGAATTCTTTGTATAACTATGTAACCCATTTTTAATAGGGTTATTTGGTTTTCTGGAATCCAATTTCTTGAGTTCTTTATATATTTTGGATATTAGTCCCCTATCAGATTTTGGATTGGTAAATGTCTTTTCCCAATATGTTGGTGGCCTTTTTATCTTAATGACAGTATCTTTTGCCTTACAGAAGGTTTGTTATTTTATGAAGTCCGACTTGTCGAGTTTTTATCTTATAGCACAAGCCATTGCTGTTCTCGTCAGGAATTTTTCCCCTGTGCCCATTTCTTGGAGGCTCTTCCTCACTTTCTTCTCTATAAATTTCACTGTCTCTTATTTTATGTGGAGTTCCTTGATCCACTTAGATTTGAGCTTTGTACAAGGAGATAAGAATGGATTGATAAGCATTCTTCTACATGATAGCCGCCAGGTGAGCCAGAATCATTTGTTCAAAATGCAGTATTTTTTCCACTGCATGGTTTTAGCTCCCTTGTCAAAGATAAAGTGATCATAGGATTGTGGGTTCATTTTTGGGTCTTTAATTCTATTCCATTGATATACCTGTCTGTCGCTGTACCAGTACCATGCAGGTTGTTTTTGGTTTTGTTTTGTTGTTGTTGTTGTTTTATCACAATTGTTCTGTAGTACAGCTTTAGGTCAGGCATGGTGATTCCACCAGAGGTTCTTTTATTGTTGAGAATAGTTTTTGCTATCCTAGCTTTTTGTTATTCCGGATGAATTTGCAAATTGCCCTCTCTAACTCAGTGAAGAATTGACTTGGAATTTTGATGGGGATTGCATTGAATCTGTAGATAACTTTTGGCAGGATATCCATTTTGACTATATTAATCCTGGCAATCCATGAGCATCGGAGATCTTTCCATCTTCGGAGATCTCCTTTGATTTCTTTCTTAAGAGACTTGAAGTTCTTGTCATACAGATCTTTCTCATTTGCTTAGTTAGAGTCAAACACAGGTATTTTATATTATTTCTGACTATTGTGAGGGTGTTGTTTCCCTAATTTCTTTCTCATCCTGTTTATCCTTTGTTTAGAGAAAGGCCACTGATTTGAGTTAATTTTATATCCAGCTACTGCACTGAAGCTGTTTATCAGGTTTAGGAGTTCTCTGGTGGAATTTTTAGGATCACTTACATATAGTATCATATCATCTGCAAATAGTGATATTTTTACTTCTTCATTTCCAATTTCTATCCCCTTGATCTCCTTTTGTTGTTCAATTGCTCTGGCTAGGACTTCAAGTACTATATTGAATAGGTAGGGAGAAAGTAAGCAGCCTTGTCTAGTCCCTGATTTTAGTGGGATTGTTTCAAGTTTCCCTCCATTTAGATTGATGCTGCCTACTCATTTGCAGAATATTGCTTTTATTATGTTTAGGTATGGGCCTTGAATTCCTAATCTTTCCAAGACTTTTATCATGAATGGGTGTTGGATTTTGTCAAATGCTTTCTATGCATCTAACAAGACATTCATGTGGTTTTTGTCTTTAAGTTTGTTTATATAGTGGATTACGGTGATGGATTTTAATATATATTAAACCATCCCTGCATCCCTGGGATGAAGCCTACTTGGTCATGATGGATGATCGTTTTGATGTGTTCTTCGATTTGGTTTGTGAGAATTTTATTGAGTATTTTTGCATTGATATTCATAAGGTAAATTGTTCTGAAATTCTCTTTCTTTTTTGGTTCTTTAGGCATCAGAGTAATTGTGGCTTCGTAGAATGAATTGGGTAGTGTATTTTCTGTTTTTATTTTGTGGAATAGTTTGAAGAGAGTTGGAATTAGGTCTTCTTTGAAGGTCTGATAGAACTCTGCACTAAACCCATCTGCTCCTGGGCTTTTTTTTTTTTGTTTGTTTGTTTGTTTGTTTGTTTGTTTTTGGTCAGGAGACTCTTATTCACTGTTTCTATTTTTTTAGGGGATATGGGATTGTTTAGGTCATTAATCTGATCCTGATTTAACTTGGTGTCTGGTATCTGTCTAGAAAATTGTTCATTTCATCCAGGCTTTCCATTTTTGTTGAGTATAGGCTTTTATAGTAGGATCTGAAAATGTTTTGGATTTCCTCAGATTCTGATCTTTTATCTTTTTTATCATTTCTGATTTTGTTAATTATGATACTGTCCCTCTGCCCTCTAGTTAGTCTGGCTAAGGATTTATCTAACTTGTTGATTTTTCTCAAAAAAAACAGCTCCTAGTTGGTTGATTCTTTGAATACTTTTTTTTGTTTCCCCTTGGTTGATTTCAGCCCTAAGTTTGATTATTTCCTGCTGTCTACTCCTCTTGTATGAATTTGCTTCATTTTGTCCTAGAGCTTTCAGGTGTGCTGTCAAACTGCTTGTGCGTATGCTCTCTCCAGTTTCTTTTTGAAGGCACTCACAGCTATGAGTTTTCTGCTTTCATTGTGTCCCATAAGTTTGGGTATGTTGTGGCTTCATTTTCATTAAACGCTAAAAAGTATTTAATTCCTTTATTTCTTCTTGACCAAGTTATCCTTGAGTAGAGTGTTGTTCACCTTCCATGTGTATGTGGGCTTTCTATAATTTATGCTGTTATTGAGGATCAGCCTTATTTTCTGGTGATCTGATAAGATGCAAAGGATCATTTCAACGTTTTTCTATCTGTTGAGACCTTTTTTGTGACCAATTATATGGTCAGTTTTGGAGAAGGTACCATGAGGTGCTGAGAAGAAGGTATATACTTTTGTTTTAGGATTAAATGTTCTATAGATATCTGTTAAATCCATTTGTTTCATAACTTCTCTTAGTTTCACTGTGTCTCTGTTTAGTTTCTGTTCCAGGATCTGTCCATTGATGAGAGTGGAGTGTTCAAGTCTCCCACTATTATAGTGTGAGGTGCAATGTGTGCTTTGAGCTTTACTATTCTTTCTTTAATGAATATGGTTCCCCTTTCATTTGGAGCATAGATGTTTAGAATTGAGAGTTCATCTTGGAAGATTTTACCTTTGATGAGTATGAAGTGCCCCTCTTTGTCTTTTTTGATAAGTTTGGTTTGAAAATTGAATTTATTCGATATTAGAATGGCTACTCCAGCTTGTTTTTTTGGGACAGTGTGCTTAGAAAATTGTTTTCCAGCCTAAAATTCCCAAAAATTCTACCAGAGAATTCCTCCAGCTGATAAACACCTTCAGTAATGAGGCTGGATATAAAATGAACTCCAAAACTGTCAGTAGACCTCTGTAATATAAAGGGAAATTATGTTGAGTAAGAAATAGAAAAAACAATACCATTTACAATAGTCACAAATAATAAAAAAATATTTCAATGTACCTCTAAAGTAGTGACCGTAAGACATGTATGTCAATAACTTCATGTCTGTGAAGACAGAATCTGAAGAAGATATCATAAGATGGAAATATCTTTGTGGGAACTAAAGGGGGTGTGGGGGAAAGAAGGGGAGGGAGGAGCCCACGTCCAGCCAAAGTTCCTCCTATGCTCTAGGCAGGCAGATGCAGGAGGGCTACCAGATGCTTTCCACTTGGCCCCGGTTGGGCATCTAAACCATTGACCCCACTTGATGGGGGGGGGCTTGACAAGGGGCAGTCCCTGAAACCAGTGGCCCTGGGGCAACACCCTTGGCCCTGGAGTTACAGGAGAAAGGGAAGAGGAAGAGAGGTTCTCACACAGGTGAGAGTCTTTAGTCTGGGCCTTGACTGGAGCACAGGAAGGCCTTCCAACTGGATATTAGAAACGGCTCATTAGAGGAAAGCCTATCCCATTGTCCAAGCACAGCAGGCCTTGATGAACAGAAACAGTCTATGGTTTTAGAGGTTTATTGTAGAAAGGCAGGGGGAAAGAGAGAAGGTAAAAGAGAGAGAGAGAGAAAGAGAGAGAGAGAGAGACCGGCCATGGCCAAGAGGAGAGTAGGGGGAAAAGGAGAGAGAGAGGAAAGGTGAGAGAATAAGAGGGAGAGAGAGTAAGAGAGTGACGGGAGAGGAGAAGAGAGTAAGAAGAGTAAGGGGAGTAAGGGAGTGAGGTGGGGCAAAGCAGCCCCTCTTATGGTGGGCTGTTATCTTTACTGTTGCTAGGTAACTGGGGAGGGGTTTAGCCTGAAGGTTAGAAGCTTGGGACATTGTCTACATGACTACTAGCCACGATTCTCCTGTGGGGGATGTGGGGGTGGTAACTTCGACAGGAGCCAGATGTCTAGGAGACATGAGGGAACTCCTACAATGCCATATAGGTGAATTATCACCACTCTGGGGTCCAGACCTCAGCTCAACTGGAAACCAGACTGTCTGTGCATAGCCCAGTGCCCAACAGATTTTCCATGCTTGAGGACCACTACGATAAACATAATAAAAATGGCTATCTTACTAAAAGTAATCTATAGATTCTATGTAATTCCCATTAAAATTCTAGCACAATCTATTACAAACCTTGAAAGAGCAATTCTCAAGTTCATATGGAAACAAAACCCAGGATATCAAAAACAATATAGACTACTAACAGACACTGTCACTGCCTTCAGACACACAAGAAGAGGGCATCAGAACCAATTACAAATGGTTGTGAGCCAACTTGTGAACTCAGGAATTGAACTCAGGATCTTTGGAAGAGCAGTCAGTGCAGTGCTTTTAACTGCTGATCCATCTTTCCAGCCCATGGCCAAGATTCTTTAAGGCAAAGGACACATATGAAATACCAATCAAGTAACCCTATTAGAAAATGGCGTACAGATCTGAACAGAGAATTCTCAGTAGAGGAATCATCAGGGAAATGCAAATCAACTCAACTAAAAGATTCTGTCTTACACCAGTCAGAATAGTTTGATCAAAAACTCAAGTGACAGCATATGCTGTCGATGATATAGAGTAAGGGGATTACTCCTATATTGCTGGTGAGAATGTGTTTTAGTTAGGGTTTTACTGCTATGAACAGACACCATGGCCAAGGCAAGTCTTGTAAATGACATTTATTTGGGACTGGCTTGTGGCTTCAGAGGTTCAGTCCATTATCATCAAGGTGGGAGCATGGCAGAGATGAGGCCGGCATGACAGAGGAGGAGCTCTCTTCATCTTGATCTGAAGGAAGCCAGGGGCATTTTGTCTTCCCAGTACATAGGAAGAAGGTCTCAAAGCCCAACCCCACTTTATCCAATGAGGCCACATCTACTCCAACAAAGCCATACCTCATAATAGTGCCACTCTCTGGGCCATGCATGTTCAAATCACCACAAAGTGCAAACTTGTACAACCATTCAGAAAATCAATCTGGTGGTTTCTCAGAAAATTGGGAAAATTTTACCCAACATCCAGCTATACCACTTTTGGATATATATCAAAAGATGATTTTCCATACCATAAGGATCTTGCTGAAGTAGTTCATAGAATCTTTATTCTGGAAATAACCTAGGTATCCTTCAACAGAAGAATTGATAAAGAAAATATAGTTCATTTACTAAATGAAATACTACTCAGCTTTGAAAAACAAGGACACCATGAAATTTGCAGGCAAATGATAGCACTAGAAAATACCATCCTGAATCAGGTTTCCCAGACCCATGTAGACACACATGGTATGTACTCATTTATAAGTGGATTTTAGCCATAAAGTAGAGGATAACCTTTCTACAATTTCCAGATCTCAAAAATCTAATTAACAAGAAGGGTTCAAGGAGGATGTCTGAATCTCAGTCAGAAGGGGAAATAAAATATTCATTGGAAGTGAATGGAATGAGGGAACTGTGTGGGAGAAGTGCTGGGGAGGAGACAGGAAGGAGAGGAGAAGGAGGCTGGAATGTAAAATGAATAAATAAAGAAAATGAATAAAATAAAATAATATACTCCATGCATATAGCACTACTTAAAGGTAAAATGCAATTCCAGCAGCATGTTCTACATTTACATTAAATACCTTAAATTTTTGACAGTTTAAGTCACTCTGGAGGAGAGCTTTACTGGGAAGCTGAATAAAATCACTTTCTACACTGTGAACATTGTGACACTAAACAAAAAAGAAAAAGAAAAGAAAAGAAAGAAAAGAGAAAAGAAAGAAAAATGTCCTTCTCCTTCCCTCACAGACCTCTACTATTATAAGTCAAATAGGAAGAGTTATACATTAGCAATTTGAAAGGATTTAGGTGTTTCAGGAAGTCAGGGATCTATCAGCCCATTGCTGCCAACCTAGTGCTGAATTTATCCTGCCTTGTTCTACTTTCACTGCCAGATGCGGATATTGTGATTTTCCTGAGTCAGAAACAAGATTGCTTTCTTGGAAGTATGCCAAAGGACTTCACATATGATGAACACAAAATCCCTGTTAAAAACATTGTGGAGAAGCTTGTGGCTTTCAAAGATGTGGAAATAAGCAGTGTATTTTTTGGCACAGCATTAATGAATGCAGTTACAAACTATGCTCACAAACACATAGAAAATGAACACTTCATGTTGAATTAAAACACATCAATACAAAAGTGAAAAAATAAACAAAAACTGGAGAGATGTCATAGTAGCAATGGAGCAGCACAACTGAAAACCCCTCACGAAAAGTAACCAGTGCCAAGAAGAGTAGACAGCAAAAAATAATCTTACTCAGGGTTGAAATATAAGAAATCAATGAAATAAAAAGTTGGATTTTTAACAAAATTAACAAGATAGATAAACCCTTAACCAAACTAACTAAAAGTTGAAGAGAGGGTATCCAAATTAACTAAATCAGAAATAAAAATGGGGACATAATAACACTCAGAAAAGCCAGAGAATCTTAAGACATACTTTAAAAACCTCTACTCCACAGAATTGGAGAAATCAAAAGGAAATGGATAATTTTATTGATAGGTATCACATTTCAAATTGAAATCAACATCAGATAAGCATATAGATATAAATTTAACCACCAGTGGAATTAAAACAGTCATTAATTATCTGCAAACCACAAAAAGCCCAGTGCCAGATGGTTTTAGAGAAAATTCTACAACTTTCAAAGAACAGTTAAAATTAATAGTCTTATTCCACAAAAGAGGAAGGAACATCACCGGTGTTAGGGTTTTACTGCTGTGAACAAACACTATGATCAATGTAAGTCTTATAAAGGAAAACATTTATTTGGGGCTGGCTTATAGGTTCAAGAGGTTCAGTCCATTATCATCAATGCAGGAGCATGGCAGTATCCTGGCAGGCATGGTGCAGGCAGAGCTGAGAGTTCCATATCTTCATCCTGCTAGTGGAAGACTGACTTCCAGGAAGCTAGAAAGAGGGTCTTAAGCCCATGCCCACAGTGACACACCTGCTCCAACAAGGCCACACCTCCTAATAATAATATTTCCTGGGTTAATCAAATACAAACCATTTCATCACCTAATTCATTTTATTAGGCAACAGTTACCCTAATACCCAACCATAAAAACATACAAAAAAGAATATTACAGATTAAATGTCCTTATGAGTATACATGGAAAAATACTCACAAAATATTTGTAAAGAGAATCCAAGAACACATGGAAAAGATCAGCAAACATGGACAAGTAGGCTTTGGCTCAGAGAGGAAGGGATCATTCAAGATACAAAAATCAATAAATATAATCTACCATACAACAAACTGAAAATAAGGCACAATCATCTCATTACATGCTTAATAGGTCTTTGACAATACTGAACATCCCTTCCCTATAAAAGTCCTATACAGATAAAAGATATGAGGTAAATACATAAACATAATACAGGCATCTTGCAGCAAGCCTAGAATCAAGATCAAATTAAATGGAAAAAAGCAATTCCACTAAAATCAGGAACAAGCTGAGGATATCCACTTTCTCCATATCTATTTAATAAAATAATTGAAGTCTTGGTTAACGCAGTAAGATAATGGTAGGATATCAGGAAGATACATATTGGATTGGAAAGAAAAAAGTCAACACCATTATTTGTAAATGATAAGATACTATGCATAAGTGATCCAAAAATTTCCACCAGGGAACTTCAATAACTCTTAAACACTTTCCCCAAAGTAGCTAAATAACAAATTAATGCACAATGAGATTTTCTATATACAGAAGGACTAAGGGAAAAAAAATCAGGAAAACAACACTTTTCACAATTGCCTCAAAAAATATGTTGGTATTATCTGTATGTTCTTGAGGTTTCCTTTTTTGTTTTTATTTTAATGCTAAATAGTGGCCCTAAGGCCTAGTTGCTTCTAGGGATCAGAGTACCTGCAGGCACCCAGGTGAAGCTCTTTAACCTTGCTTCCCAAGTTATCCCCAACTGGCAGATAAACATGCCTACAGCCAATGACTGGCAGAAGAAAGATAGGCTTGTGAGAGGGAAACAAGAATAGCTGCGGGGAGGAAGAAAAAGGTGGAGGCGGGGGCGGGGGGGGGCATATGGGCTAAGAGTCTTAGAATAATGGCCATGTTGGCTGGCTAATTGGAGTTAAAATTAGCCCAGATAAAACATGGGAAAATATAACAGGATTAATAGCTGTGAAATAGACCTAATCATACCATAGAGAATAGATAACTTCCCAGCTCTGGTACTAATAATGCTTATTATGAAGATTGAGTTCTCTTATCCAGGAAGTTTATCCAGGAAGTGAATAATCAAAGGCTGGGTAGAAACTAAGGTTGGGATTAAATATTTTGTGCAATATTATGCAAGCAACTGAGAGACTTTCATGATAAAACCCCCAGTCTTTGAAGAAAGAAACTGAAGAATATATTTAAACTTGAAGGGATCTCCTGTGCTCACAAATCAGGAGGATTAACATAGTAAAAATGTACATCCTACCCAAAGAAATTTATACATTCAACACATTCTTTATCCAAATTCCAGCCTGTGTGTTACAGACAAGATTGATAAAGTGATATGCCAGGCACAAATGCCCTTTCCCTTGAAAAATTCATGCAGCTCTATGCCAATTTTCTTTACCATCCTGATCTTGACTCTGATTCCCCTGTGCATAGAATTTTACATATTGTAAACTCATGACATCATTTTATTTTTCTAGCTATCAAATTTCTGTGCTATCACTATATTTTCTCTTACATGAACTGGGACTTATGCTAATGCTCTCTTTCATATTATGATTGTTAGACTATTTACACAAAAATATTCTTGAAAATCTATTCGCATTATTTATTCTCTTTGCTACTGTGGCCCGGACAATGCTGCTAGAGTTTGACTTTATCCATACTTTCCCCCTCCCTGTTCTACTGGTTTCACTTTCTATAGTCACCTTTGTTCCTGGAGTGCCACAGACCCTCTCATCATTCTCTGTCCCAAACCTTTTAATCCACACCTTCATATGATTAGTCCTTCTTATACTTAATGTATATTTTAAGTCAGGCTTTGGGAGGGAGCCAGGCTTTTTTATTTATTTTTAGTATTTTGTGTTGGGAATGGAACAAAGGAAAACGAAATTTAGGGTGCTGGTTATATTTCGCTGTGCGTTTTTTAGCCCAGGAGGCTTGTATTCCAAACCAACAAGTGAAGGTGCCTATCTACTAGCTGAGAAGTTTAGAACTCACTATCAGATATTAGGGTGCAGCGTCCTTCCAGGACAGCCTGACAATTGGAGCAGTGTGGTTGGAAGCCTGAGACTGAGTGGAAGGAACCAGAAACCCCGAGGGGAGGGGGAAACCCGGAAAGTGACAGGGAAGAGAAAGAAGCTGGGTAGACTCTACAAAAACAATTAAGTGCTGATAGTCTTCAGAGGAGGTACGTCACCGGAAGCGGGGTGTGGTGGGCGGGTCTACGAGAGCTGCCCCAATGACTGACAAAGATCTCCTGCTGGGAGTGACAGGAAAGTCCTCACTAAGTGAATGCATTACGTGGTCCCTAATCGTGGGCTGGTTTCCCAGAGAAAACCGGTGTCCTAGATCTCTCTGGATCCCGGAAAACTCTCCTCAGACCCGGTTTCCTGGCTGCGGGCCTGGGAGAGGCAGCAGTGAGCAGCGCAGCGGCGTGCACCGCAGCCTGGCGTCCCTGGAACCTCCCGGGTCAGAGGAGCTGCGGGGCGGGAGCGGAGAGGGGTGTGTTTTCCGCAGCTGCTTAAGGACGCTGCTCTTAATGATTCTTTTGTGGATTCTCAATGATTCAGTTGTGGGGCCGTTTGAGATCTTATGAACTGTAGTTTATAGTGTTCTTTTCATTTATCCTACACTTACCGAAATAATCAGTCGTAAAGTAACTCGTTAAAAATCTGGTAAATTAGTTGCATTATCCGCTGTTTGCTTTCGTGTCGGTTATAAAGCACCAGGACCTTAATTTCATTCATGCTTTCTTACTCCCTTCTTTTACTAACTGGTTATTCAAGAGAATGCCTTTGGCTCCTGTTAAGAGGTATCCACATAGATACCCTTGTGTATAATAATTATATGAGGAAATAGTGCAGTTTTTATTGAACCAGAAAATGTACTTCATTGAGCAAAAGTGTTATTGCTGTAAACATTAACATTTATAGGCAGACTTTTTTTTTTTAGTGTCCATGATTTTTTCATCTGGGTTGTATGCAGTTTAGGATGTAAGTAAAGCATTTGGAAATGCATCTTCATATGCTGAGTTTTTAATGTTACACCTTAGTACCAGGCAAGCCCAGTATTGCTGTGTGAGTATATCAGACCACACCATTTAAGTAGAAAACCCTCTATAGATTAAAATAAAGTGTTAGAAAGCATCTTTTGAATAATTATGGTCTTTCACCTTTGTAAGAATTTTCTCCTTGGTTAAGAAAAGCACTCTGCCCTTATACATGTGGCCAAACAATTGTATGGTTTTTTTGTTTGTTTGTTTTTTTAATTTCAGGGTTTGTTAACATTTAGTGCTGTGACCATGGACTTCTTGGAGGAGGAGGAGGAATGCCTAGACCCTGCTGACAGGGATTTTTGCAGAGATATCCCTTTGGACAAGTTCAGCAGTCTGTTTTCTGTGGGTGACAATAGTTTTCTTGCAGTCTCCCCAGCTCCTCCCCAGGATTCCTGGTAGAATGACTCTGCACCTGTCTGAGCTGTGTGTGAGTGAGTCTCACATCTTACAGAGTACATTCAAATCCTTACAGGAAAAGAGACATTTTTATTTGTGATATTCTCTCTTTCCTTCATATTTATCTTTTTGGAAATGACATGTATTTTTCCTTCTATGAAAAGTTCTGGGTGCTTTCTGAAGAATCTCTCCCATACACAGGTGTCACACTCCTCAGTCAGTCCTGCTCACCTGTGAGTTTGAACTAAGAGCCCTGGATGGTGAAGAGAAGAAGCTGTAGCAAAGGATCCAGGTATGTTAGAGGGATTAAGGAAGGAATGTTGAGGGGCTCAAGTCATAGTAGAAAGAAGACATGAAATTGGTTTGGCCAGATTCTATTTCATTCCAAATGTTTCTAGATAATTGTACTGAGAATAATGTCATAATGTTCCCACGATAGGTATTAGAAGATTCTCTTTGTGAGAATTAATTCACAAAGGCAAATGTAATTTAATTTGGTTTTGTATGTGAGGGATGCTGTCCACCTCCCACTCACATCCACTGATCACATCTTCTTACCAATATTAAATATTTTCATTATTATATTTTTAATATACTGTTTAGTCAGAACAATTGATGCCTCTTAGTTTTTCCTGCTCTTAGACTTTTAGAGCATTTTGCATTTCCTTTATGTTCTCTATCTTTTATGCTTAATTTCTCCATTTCCTAATATAATGCTCACAGAATGTTGATGATATTTGTTTACTTAATATCTCTGCATAGTTTTAACCTCTGTCTACATTACCTTCCTATTGATATCCACTCTCAACTGTCTTCCTATCTGTTCTCAATGCTTTGCACTGCTGTAGTTTTAATATCTTTTGAAGTCACCCTTCCATGTGATGCTTCTGTCCTAGTTTTTAAAATTCTTTTTGGTTTCTCAATGTTTCAAAATGTCAATATGATTTTGGTATTTTGAATCTTAAAAACATCCTTTAACATTTCTTCACATGTTTGAATGAGAACATGCTTGCAGTGACTTAGTATTCATGTCTTTTATGTGTTCTTCTGTCTTGTATTGGTGTCAGAATTCCAGGTTCTTAGAGAAGACATTTTTAAACTGTAATCTTTACTAGGCTTGAAGACTTTTCCATTGTTGTTACGAGTATTTTTTAGACATGTTGTCTTGGTAGTCTTGGCAGTTCTGAAACTCTTTGTAGATAAGGCTTCTCTTGAACGTAGAGATCTGGTGCCCTAGTCTCTTCAGTGCTGCTGGAATAGAAGGCTTGCATCGCCAACCCAAAGCGACTTCTTTCCTGGCCACATTGGAGAGCGGTGCTTGACATTTGAGAATATTGTGCTTCTTCTGCTGATATATGGCTGGTTTTCTATTGGCATCCTACTCATTAGTACCTCTTTGTGCTATTTATGGTCACCTTTCTCAAAGGTGGACTTTGTTTATTTGTTTATTTATTTATTTTCTTTCTATTTTCCCTTTTTTTAATTAGATATTTTATTTGTTTACATTTCAAATGTTATCCCTTCCCCTGTTTCCCCTCTGCAAACCCTGTATCCCATCCCCCTTACCCTGCTTCTATGAGGGTACTCCCACACCCACCCACCCACCCACCCACCCACCCACCCACTCCTGCCTGCCTCACTGTCCTAGCATGCCTCTACATTGGGGCATCCAGCCTTCACAGGACCAAGGGCCTCATCTCCCATTGATGCTAAACAAGGCCCTTTCAGCTCCTTCAGACCTTCCCCTAACTCCTGGGGTCCCTGCAGCAGTCCAGTGGTTGGCTGCAAACATCCACATCTGTATTGGTCAGGATCTGGCAGAGCCTCTCAGGAGACAGCTGTATTAGGCTCCTGTCAGCAAGCACTTCTTGGCATCTGCAAGGGGAATGGATATCCAGGTGGGGCAGTCTCTGGATGGCTTTTCTTTCCGTCTCTGTTCTACTCTTTGTTTATTTCCTTTAGACAGGAGTAATTCTGGGTGAAAATTTTGCAGGTGGGTAGGTGGCCCCATCTCTCAACAGAGGTGTGTGTGTGGGGGGGGCATGACTAACCGCTGGATATGGTCTCTCCACGTCAGCTAATGTCATCCCGTGGGGTCCTGGGAAGCCCTTGCTTTCCTGGCTTTTGGGACTTTTTGGTTGTTACTCCTAGTTCCCCGCCCCCCATTGCTACATACCTCTGTTCAATTTCCTCTACACTAGGGCATTCAGCCTTCACAGGACCAAGGGCCTCCCCTCCCATTGATGCTAGACAAGGCCCTTTCAGCTCCTTCAGCCCTTCCCCTAACTCCTGGGGTCCCTGCGCTCAGTCCAATGGTTGGTTGCAAGCATCCACATCTGTATTGGTCAGGATCTGGCAGAGCCTATCTGTACATCTCCTCCATCTTCTCCCATACCTGATTCTTCCCCTCTTTCCCCCTCCCCTTCTCTTTCCTCCCAAGTCCCTCCAACCCTCTACTTCTCTTGATTATATTGTTCCCCCTTCTAAGTAGGACTGAAGTATCCATTCTTTGGTCTTCCTTCCTCTTGAGCTTTATGTGGTCCATGAGTTCTCTAGTGGGTATTCCATGCTTTTTGCCTAATATCCACTTATCAATGAGTACATACCATGTGTGTGTGTTTGTGACTGAGTTACCTCACTCAAGGTGATATTTTCTAGATCTATCCATTTGCCTTCGAATTTCATGAAGTCATTGTTTTTTAGTAGCTAAGTAAATGTGTAAATGTACCACATTTTCTGTATCCATTCCTCTGGTGAGGAACATGTTTCCAGCTTCTGGCTATTATAAATATGGCTGCTATGAACACAGTGGAACATGTGCCCTTATTACATGTTGAAGCATCTTCTGGGTATATGCCCAAGAGTGGTATAGCTGGGTCCTCAGGTAATACTGTGCCCAATTTTCTGATGAACTGCCAGACTGATATCCACAGTGGTTGTACCAACTTGCAATCCCACCAGCAGTGGAGGATTGTTACTCTTTCTCCACATCCTTGCCAGTGTTTGCTGTCATCTGAGGTTTTGATCTTAGACATTCTGACTGGTGTGAGGTCGAATCTCAGGGTTCTTTTGATTTGCATTTCCATGATGACTAAGGATGCTGAACATTTCCTTAGGTGCTTCTATTAAGGAATAGTGATTGTTGCTTCCTGTTATTTTTATTGTTAGAGTTGGAACTGTTTGTGTGGCTATCTTCTTTTGGTTTGTTAAAAGATTACTTTCTTGCTTTTTCTAGGGTGAAGATTCCCTCCTTGTGTTGGAATTTTCCATCTATTATCCTTTGTAGGGCTGGATTTGTGAAAAGATACTGTGTAAATTTTTTTCTTTTGTCGTGGAATATATTGGTTTCTCCATCTATGGTAATTGAGAGTTTTGCTGGGTATAGTAGCCTGGGCTGGCATTTGTGTTCTCTTAGTGTCTGTACAACATATGCTCAGGATCTTCTAGCTTTCATAGTCTCTGGTGAGAAGTCTGGTGTAGTTCTGATAGGTCTGCCTTTATATGTTACTTGACCTTTTCCCCTTACTGCTTTTAATATTCTTTCTTTGTTTTGTACATTTAGTGTTTTGATTATTAAGTGACGAGAGGAATTTCTTTTCTGTTCCAATCTATTTGGAGTTTTGTAGGCTTCTCATGTGTTTATGGGCATCTCTTACTTTAGGTTAGGGAGGTTTTTGCCTATAATTTTGTTGCTATTTACTGGCCCTTTAAGTTGGGATTCTTCTCTCTCTTCTATGCCTATTATCCTTAGGTTTCATATTCTCATTGTGTCCTGGATTTCCTGGATGTTAGGGTTAGGAGCTTTTGCAGTTTGCATTTTCTTTGACTATTGTGTCAATGTTTTCTATGGTATCTTCTGCACTTGAGATTCTCTCTTCAATCTCTTTTATTCTGTTGGTGATGCTTGCATCTATGACTCCTATCCTGATTTCTTTCCTAGGTTTTCTATCTCCAGGGTTGTCTCCCTTTGTGATTTCTTTGTTGTTTCTATTTCCATTTTTACATCCTGGATGGTTTTGTTCAATTCCTTCACCTGTTTGGATGTGTTTTCCTATAATTCTTTAAGGGATTTTTGTGTTTCCTCTTTAAGGGCTTCTACCTGTTTACCTGTGTTCACCTGTATTTCTTTAAGGGAGTTATGTCCTTCTTAAAGTCCTCTATCATCATTCTGAGATATGATTTAAAATGAGTCTTGCTTTTCTGCTGTGTTGTAGTATCCAGTGCTTGCTGTAGTGGGAGAACTGGGTTCTGATGATGCTGAGTATCCTTGGTTTCTGTTGCTTATGTTCTTGTACTTGCCTCTCATCATCTGGTTTTCTGTGGTGTTAGCTGGTCTTGCTATCTCTGACTGTGGCTTGTGCCTCCTACAAGCCTCTATGTCAGTACTCCCGGGAGACCAGCTCTCTCCATGTGGAATTTGGATATGGAGAGCTGTGGCACAGGGTCAACTCCAGGGTACAGATGGAAACCAGAAGCATCCTATCCCTGGCAATTCCTTGGTTCCTGTGTCCTGATGGCTCTGGGTGGGTCCCTTTTGTGCCAGGAATTTGAGCAGAACTGGTGGTCTCACCTGTGTTATCAGGTGTGTCAGCACTCCTGGGAGACCAGCTCTCTCCTGGCTAGATTTGGGTATGGAGAGCTGTGGTACAGGGTCAGCTCTGCGGGTGCAGAAGGAAACCGGAAGGATCCTGTCCCTGGCTGTTCCTCCGTTCCTATGTTCTGATGGCTCTGGATGGGTTCCTCTTGGGCCAGGACTTTGAGAAGAAGTGGTGGTGTCACCTGTTCTCTCAGGTGGCACACAATCTCTGCCAGAGAAGAGCCAGGTAGTCAAAGGAGTGTCCCATGAGCAAAGTGCATTTAGAGGCTTTGCCTCTAAATGTGATCACATCCTTGAACAAGAGATTAGGGTTTGTTTCTCTGTGTGTGCTGAAACCAGTGTTGGTCAATCTGGCTCTCCACCAGGCTGATCCTGAAGCAAATATCTCAGGGAACTGATCAGGGTGATTTAAAGAGCCTGGTAACAACAGTGAGATTCCAGGATTCCCTTCAGTTGACTCATTTCTCCCCCCACCCCCTCAGTTTCTGAGGTTTAGTCCATTATCATCATGGCAGAAAGTATGGCAGCATTCAGGCTGACAGGGCAGTTGTGGACAGCAAAAACTCTCAATGGTGGACTTGGAAGCTTACCTGTATCACCATTTATCTGCTTTCTAAACTTCTGTCATTGATTGCTTCATGTGCTTGAAAACATGTGTAATGCATGTTTTGTGAAATGCATTCATGTTCATCATAGTTTTCTGGAATTGTACCATTTGATCATTTGTTAATAGTCTTTGCTTTATAAGTTGATAGATTTTTCTTTTTCTCTTACATGCTGAAATTGTGACCAACCGACTTAGCAGGAAATCTTTAAGCAATTTCCTTGAGTCTTAGCAATTTTTATTCTCTTTTATATTCTTAATAAAGTTGGTGGCATTGTAATGGGCCAGCTTAAGAGGCATTGGTGGCTCTGAAGACATGAACCATTATGTCAGTTTTTTAAAATAACTGAGTAGTATTCCATTGTGTAAAGGTACCACATTTTCTTTATTCTTCTGTTGAGGGTCATCTAGGTTTATTCTAATTCCTATCTACTTTGCACAAAGTTGCAATGAACATGGTTGAGCAAGGGTCCTTGGGGTAGGTTGGAGTGTTCTTTGGGGTAGATACAGTAAAGTAGTAGAGTGGATCTTGAAGTAGTTTGATTCCCATCAATTTGAAGAATGACCACAATGATTCTCTTACTGGATATACAAGTTTACACTCCCAGCAGCAGTGGAGGAAGATTTCTGTTGCACCCCATCCTCTCCATCATGAGCTCTCATTTGTATTATTGATTTTAGCTATTCTGACAAGTATAAGATGGGCTCTCAAAGTAGTTTTGATTTGCATTTCCCTGAAGGATAATGGTGCTGAAAGTTCTTTTAGATGTTTCTTGACCATTTGAGGTTTCTTCATATAAAATTTTCTGCTTAAATTTGTAACCCATTTTAATTGGATTATTTGTTTATTTTTAACATCTAGTTTATTGAGTTCTTTTATATTTTGGATAGTAGGTCTCTATTGGATGTGGAATGTGTAAGATCTTTTCCCACACTGTAGGCTACTGCTTTGTCCAAATGATAGTGTCATTTGTCTTATAGAAGCTTTTTGCTTTCCTGAGGTCCCATTTATTAGTTGTTCTGTGTGCTTGTGCTATTGAAGTTTTTTTTTTTCTCTTTCCCTTTAAAGAAAGTCATCTCCTGTGACAATATGTTCTCTTTTCTTTTCTACTCTATCTTCTGTTAGATTCATGGTGTTTGATTTTATACCGAAGTCCTTATTCCATTTGCACTTGAATTTTGTGCTAGGTGATAAGATTGGATCCACTTGCATTATTTTAGATGCAGACATCCAGTTAGACCAGCACTATTTGTTGAAGATGGTATCTCTTTTCAGTTTGTATTCCTGGCCTCTTTATCAAAAATTAGATGGCCATATGTATTTATGCCTAGGTCTTCAGTTCATTTTCATTGATCAATGTGTCTGCTTTTCTACTAATATTTTGAGGTTTTTAGACAAGGTTTGTAAAAAACTTGAAATTGGGAATGGTGAGAACACCAGAAGTTCTCTTATTGTTCATGATTATTTGAGCTATTTTATATATATATATTTTGCTTATTCATATAAGTGTAAATTTACCAATTTAAAATCTGTGAAAAGTTGTGTTGGAATTTGAATGAAGAATTCCTTGAATCTGTAGATTTCTTGTTGTAGTATTAGTATCTTAATCCTCTTAATCCATGAGCATGGGAAGTCTTTCCATCTTTTAATATCTTCTTCAATTTTTTCAAAGTCTTGAAGCTTTTATTGTACAAGTTTTTTACTTGTTTGCACAGAATTACTACCAACATATTGTATATTATTTGAGGCCATTGTATAATATGTTATTTTCCTGATTTTTATTTTTTAAATCAGTTTGTATCTCTTATATATGAAGGTTACTGATTTTTGTGCATTGATTTTCTTTCAGGTATTTGGGAGAAAGTTTTTATCAGTTGTAGAAGTTCTCTGGTGGAATTTTTTGGGTCACTTATATATACTGTCACATCATTTGCAAATAAGAATATTTTGACCTCTTCCTTTGTAATCCAGTATCTACTTGATCACCTTCTGTTGTCTTATTGCTCTAGCTAAGAATAAATATTATTTCGAATTGACATGGAGAGAGAGAACAGCCTAGTTTGTTCCTGATTTTAGTGGAATTGCTTTGAGTTCCTTTCCATTTAATTTGATCTTGACTCTAGGTTTGCTGTAAGCTGCCTTTATGATATTTAAGTATGTGCTTTGTATTTTTTATTTGTACAGGATTTTATGGTGAAATGGTGTTGCATTTTTCTAAGGCCTTTTCTGTATGTATTGATACAATCATGTCTTTTTTTTCCAGTTTGTTTTGTATGGTGAATGATATTTATTGATTTTTGTATACTGTAGTATTCTTTCATCTCTATTACAAAGTCTGGTTGATCATGTTTGGTGATCTTCCTGATATGTTCTTGGATTCTCTTTGCAAGTACTTTGTGAGTATTTTTGCATGTATGTTCACAGAGGAAACTGATCTGTAATTCCTCTTTTTAGTTGCATCTTTATGTGGTATTGTATCTGTGTGTGGTTTGGGTATCAGGATAATGTAGCCTGATAAAATATTCTCCTGTTTCTTATGAAATAGTTTGAGAGTATTAATTTTAACTCTTCTTTGTTCTTTGAAAGTAGTATAATTCTGGGCTAAAACCATCTCTTCCTTGGCTTTTGGTGGTGTTGGTGGTTGGGAGACTTTTAATGACTCCTATTTCACTAGGGGTTACATAGGTCTATTTGCTTATATGATGTTGATATCACTTTGGAATATGGTACCTACTGATAAAATTGTCTATTTCTTTAACATCTTTCATTTTGGTTGAGTAGAAGTTTTTAATATTTTATGATTCTCTGGATTTCCTAAGCTTCTGTTTTGTTTCTGATTTTGCTTATTTAGATGTTTTCTCTCAACCTTTTAGTTAGTTTGAATAAGGTTTTGTCAATCTTGTTGACTATGTCAAAGAAGCAACTCTTTGGTTCAGTGATTCCTATATTGTTTTCTATGCTTCTATTTCATTGATTTTAGCCTTGACTTTGATTTTTTAAATTTTTATTTATATTTTATTTATTTATTTATTTATTTATTTTATTTTCGCTATCTCTACTCTTTCTTGGGCTTGATGACTTTTGTGTAAGTGAAAGTCTCCAGTTGTGCTGCTTAGTTGCTAGGATGACATCTCTGCAGATTTAGTTTGTTCCTTTCTTGTCTTAACCCATTTTTAATGCAATAAGGTTGTTCACTTTCCATTTGTTTGTGAGCATGGCATAACTGAATTCTTCAAGACAGCTCCAAATGCACTGCTCATTTCTGTACCTTAGATGGCCACAAACTTCTCCTAAACTACATTTTCAAAAGGGATTTTCAGTTTGGCATATTAGAGGGCCTTTAGCATTCTTCCCAGAAGACAAAATTGTTCATGACTTAGCATTATCACATTATCACCATCTAGTGAGGAACGCTACAGCACAGGATGAATTCAGCAGTAGGGTTGAATTGGCCGAGAGACCACTGACTTCCTGGTACAGTGTCCCACTATTAGACTCAGCTTAGGTCTAGGCTGTCAGGAAACATATGTGGATGCTGTACAGAGTGTTTCCAAGGCAGCATAGCAGCCGGAGCTATGAGGTTGTCTGACTGTATATGAATGGGAGGGACCGGTCTTTATGGGGCAGGGATAGTACAAAGACTAGGAGTGTGAAGAGGGGCTGGGGCGGGGTGGGGGAGCTAGTGGAATAGACTCTACAAAGATAATTAAGGAAGAAAAAGCACTTGGCCTGAAAGGGTTTAAGGTACCAGGAATAGAAACAGAGCTGTGATGGACTGCTGGAAAAGCAGAAGGTACTCTTAACCAGTGAACCATCTCTCCAGCCCCAACTGCATTTGAAAAGATATTACATAACCAGAACTGAGAGCAATCTACACTGTAGTCATGATGGCAAATCCTTTATCTGCTACTCAAAAAATTCGTGGTGGAAAAAGACCTTGTAAATGTATGTCATGTAGTAAGCCATTGTGTCCATTGTGTATTGAAGGACTGCAGTGCCTAACTGCTGAGAATCCTTTGTAGCACCTTTGGAAAACTTTAGTCTTTGAAATACTGCCATACCTCACCTATATCAGAAAAGTGTAATTAATATCTTTCGTCTTTTTTACCTCAGCAAACATTTGTCCCACAGCATATAATAAATGAGTAATTGTCAATTGCAGGGTCTGTTAATAGTCATTAATATGGCTGTGGAATACCCATCGGAGGAATGGGAGTATTTAGACTGTGCTCAGAGGACATTGTACATATATGTGATGCTGGAGAATTAATAGCCATCTATTTTTTTTTTTTTTAGCTAAGGATGCTCTTCTTATACTACCTGATACATCTTTTGTAATTACTTGCTTTGTATATATGTAAACTCTCTGTACTGTCTAAATATCCCCAGAAATGAGGGGTATTCTGGTTATCAACATAATCCTATCATGGTGCTTCCTTTACCTGTGTGTGTGTGTGTGTGTGTGTGTGTGTGTGTGTGTGTGTGTGTTCGTTCTCTAGAAGTGTGATGAGTGTTATATTCTGAATATTCTCTCAATCTCTCTTATTTTCTCTTTAAGTAAAGAGCAGCAATACTTTGTAAGCACACTGGATACAGCTGGGATATAAGCAATGGAGAAAGCTCAGTTACTGTGCTGGTACAAGCCATGAGAAGCAGGCCAATCAATAAGACCCCTCTAAGGCCTGTGTGCCATCTACCACCTCCAGAATCTTTACAAAGCATATTCAGTATTCTTACACTACTGGACAGTTAGGGAATCATTTGTAGAATCCTCTCTGTCTACTGGCACTGTAATGTCTTAGAAATTCAGATGAATTCTAAAGAATTTTTTTTCATAATATTGAAGTCTTTTTGGGAGGGGGAGGAGGGAGTAAATATCTTGTAATTTATTTTAATAAAATATTTCCAAGTTGACATATTATGACTTATGTGGTTTCTTTTTGTATGAAATATTGAAGTCTTAAGTCATAAGCCAAACCTGTTCCGCTGTAAAGCAGAAGAAAGAATCCAGTAAGGGGGAGAGAAAATCTATAGCAATGGGATCATTGAATATTTTGGAGGAAATGAAGTAAGATTAGTGAGGATTTTAAGTGAGAGTGGAAATGGGATGGGAGGGAAATAAAAGAGATGTCCCAGTAGTGAATAGCACTTGCTTGTCTTAAAAACATGTGGATTATTTCTCAGTACCTCATGATGGTTTCAGTTCCGGGAAATCTGATGACTTCTTTTGAGCTCAGTAGGCACCATGCACAAACACAGAGCTTGTACATACCTGGTGTATAACACTACTGCTCATACACTAAAATAAAAATGTAATAAAAATTTTTGAAAGCAATGAGACTAAATGGGGCATGAGATTGATTTTGTCCCATTTGATTTATATAGAAATGGTTCGAGAATATTCTACCATATGTCATCTCTTGATTAACCTATTACACTCAATCCTGTCTTCCTTGGTAATGATAAATAATAGTAGAATACATAATTTATTTGACTATGCATGTGTATGATGCTATTCCATTCGTATCACTTTTTTGTGTACATAGCAATAATTGCTAAATTTCATTACCGTAATTTAAGCATTATTGCCTCAAAGTTTATATGCTGATCTTTTGACTGCGAAGACTTCAGTAGTTTCTTTATATTCTTTTCCTTTTGTGGTCATTTTCCTCTAATATAATTACAGCAGGGCCTTGATAAGAATTATTTAGTATCTCTGAAGACTTTTAAACTGTCTATATTGTCTTCCCACTGATTTCTCCTTTTTTTTTTTAAATAATTTCCACTGTAATAATTTTAGTTGCTTTGGAAATCACAGTTTAATGTTTGGCAGGTCTTGAATGTTCTGTGCTTTCTCAAAATTCCAAATGTAGTTCGGATTACTTTGTTCAAAAACAAACTGCTTTGAATCTTTAGAAAACAGAAACCTTCTTGTTGATTGTGTACCTGTGTTTGAATGAGAACATGTTACCCTGTGTCACTGATCACCTGTCATGTGTGTAAGCTCTGTTTTGATTTCCTGTTACTGTTGAATGCTGTTGATCAATGAGTATTAATTAATGAATGCAAGATTGTACAGTAAGAAGCCATTTTTGCAAAACCACCTGTGATATTTGAAACTTACTTGAATTCCTTGCTTGTTTCATTGTAGAAGCTATACACTGACCTGCATGATAACTGCAGGAAGTTGGATCCCCAATGACTCTGTCCCTTACTCTTTCTATTACTTTGAAAGATTAGTTACTAGAGAACCTTGAGTAAAGAGATCAGACAGAATGGCGATCTTTATGCACATTAGTTGAGAATTTTGTTCGTTACTAAAAATGTGTAGCATGAAGATTCCAGACCGAAGATTGGTTTCAGAATGAAGCACAAGATAGATGCCAGCTCTGATAAGTGCTGCTCACTGGACACCTGTAACAGGTACCCTGAATGTCACATACAGTTCATCAGCATCTCTCATTTCATTATGTTTCTTGTAAAATGAAATTTATGTGTTTATTGAGCAAATGTGTAGACAAATGCATTGACCAGGTGAAAGAATTTCCCATTTATGATTAGAAGGGTGAATACGTGGGCTGTTGACTCTGTGGAGCAGCATCAGGGAGCCTGGTATCAGGAGGGCACCTGTGAGACCCTTCAATCCTGATTCAATGAGTAGCTTTCATACCGATAATGCAGAAGATAGTTGCAGAAATGAAATTGGTAATACTCCTTTTATGTCCTTTTTCTTAAATTTAACTAAATTTATACATTTAACTAAATATACCTGTCTGAGCATGGTTGGTAGTTTGCTTACTTGTTCCTTGAAACCCTTAAATGACTCCACCTCTGAAGGAGATACCCCTTCATTGTCTGCTATGAACTGCCTATAAACATGCAATTAAGTCCCAACCTCAGGGCCCCTCCCAGCCTTGATGAAATGCTGATGGACTCAATCTTTTGAAACTCTTTGCCGATGAACATAGAGAAAATCAGGTTCAGAAGGTTTTTTTCACTGCATATTCTCCATCCTCTGGCTCTAGGCCTTCCATTTTCCCACTGTCATTTAGAATGTTCTTTTGTCCTGTGCTGGATATCAGTATATAGACTGTGCTGTCATTGAAATTAGAGAGCTGCCTGCGTCTGCCACCACAGTGCAGGCATTAAAAGCCTGAGCAGTCATTCACAAATCTCCCTCACTCTTCCTTTCCTCCTGCCTTCCCCAGCTTCAGCCTACAGCCTTTTTTGCTATAATGCCACACTTACTTCTCATACAGAACAGCTATTAGCATAGTTGCAGAGATTTCCTCCTCCATGGTAGATTGCATTTTAGGGGGGGGGCAAGTGAGGCCTGGACAAACATTTACACATCCTGCTAGGCTAGCACCCATAACAAAGCAATTAACAATTGAGAACACAGTGATACACATTCTCCTATTTGTTGAATATGACTGTCCTCTTGCACTAAAATCACTGAAGCATTTATATAATGGTATGGTTTCATTCACTGTAGCACACTGCCTTGTCTAAGGTCTGAAATTTCTGACTCTCACTTTTTTTGTATCACTTGTGAAATTTGTGAGTTGAATAAAAACTCCCTGAACATTTCTTAGTAGTTCACAATGATCTTCATGCATCTACATGAGCTTGTATTGTAAGATCCAACCAGAAATACCCCTATTTCAAACACGGGTTGTTCGTGCACCCCACGAATCACGAGACCTGTCTTGATGCAAAAAGCATGAGGATTTTTAATCGGAGCTCCGGGACGACCCGTATCCCACGCAGGGGACAGGGGGGTCGACCTCGTGGCTCGAAAATCAGGAGCTTTTATAACAATGGGGTAG
>LR753965.1:26572-47410 GCA_902729485.2 Mus minutoides | reverse complement strand
TTTCACATGATTGGCTAGTTTAAACATCAGCAAGATACCCAGGTAGGAGGCAAGGGGGGGGGTGGAAAGGGGGAGGCAATCTACCTAAGAATTAAGTCATGTGCTACCTTAGGCAACCTCCTGGGGCATTGAGACATTTCACAGAGATATTCAGAGGGCGTTGGCTATTCTGTGATTGTTCCAGGAAAGGCTTGCCAGTGCCTAGAGCCATCGGTATTTTTAAAGGTTCACTTTCCCCCCTGACACAAGGGACTCTATTTTGTCTTTGGTTACGTACTACTCTTTCAGTATACATTGTCTTGTTCCAAAATTATGTCTTTAAAGTTTCATGATATTTGTATGGATTGGCTCACATGAAATTAAGCTGAAGGTATTTTTTTCTTGTTCTTTTTTTTTTATGAGATACTTTCTTTATTTACATTTCAAATGTTATCCCCTTTCCTAGTTTTCCCTCTTAAAATCTCCTATGCCCTCCCCCACTTCCCCTGTTCCCCAACCCACCCACTCCTGCTTCCTGGCCCTGGCATTCTCCTATGGGGCTTAGAACCCACACAGACCAAGGGCCTCTCCGCCCATCGATGGCTGACTAGGCCATCCTCTGCTACATATGCACTAGAGCCATGATCATATCATGTGTTTTCTTTGATTGGTGGTTTAGTGCCAGGGAGCTATAGGGGTACTGGATGTTCCTCCTATGGGGCTGCAAACCCCTTCAACTCCTTGAATACTTAGTCTAGCTCCTTCATTGCAGACCCAATGTATGGCTGTGAGCATCCACTTCTGTATTAGTCAGGCACTGGCCGAGCCTCTCAGGAGACAGCTTTATCAGGCTCCTGTCAACTAGCTCTTTTGGCATCCTCAATACTATCTGGGTTTGGTGGTTGTTCATGGGATGGATCCCTAGTTAGGGTAGTCTCTGGATGGTCATTCCTTCAGTCTCTGCTCCAAACATTGTCTCTGAAACTCCTTCCATGGGTATTTTGTTCTGGAAGATCCAGCAATACCACTCCTGGGCATATACCCAGAAGATCCTCCAACTTGTAATAAGGACACATGCTCCACTATGTTTATAACAGCCTTATTTATAATAGCTAGAAGCTAGAAAGAACCCAGATGTCCCTCAACAGAGAAATGGATACAGAAAATGTGGTACATTTACACAATGGAGTACTACTCAGCTATTAAAAACAATGAATTTATGAAATTCTTGAGTAAATGGATGTATCTGGAGGATATCATCCTGAGTGAGATAACCCAATCACAAAAGAAGTCACTTAATATGCACTCAGTGATAAGTGGATATTAGCCCAGAAACTCAGAATACCCAAGATACAATTTAAACAATTGTATAGATACAATTTCAAAAATTGTATAGATACAAATTCAAAACACATGAAACTCAAGAAGAAGACCAAAGTGTGGATATTTTGATCCTTCTTAGAAGGCTGAAGGTATTTCTTAAAAACATTTGCTTGAGTTTTATTCCATGATAAATTTTCTGATTTATCTATAATACTAGCATTGTTTAAAGAATTTAACCATGATTTCAAACAGAATTGTTACTGAGGGACTTTTAGAGTGGAATTTCTGATGTAAAATAAGCCATAAGGACACTATAAAGTGTTCAGTATTTGCCCATAGGAAGCAGTGTTCTGAGGTTCAATGGAACATGACTGAAAAATTGGATATAAGCTTTGTTCTGATAGCCCAGTTTGGGTGATGTCTCTCAATGACAGTTTTGTAGACACAGTTTCATTCATCTCCCTGTGGTGTTTCCTCTTCTCTCTCTCTCTCTCTTCCCCCCCTTTCCTCCCCCTTGAATGCAGCAGAGGATGCAGGCTCCTCCTCAAGGTTCCCTAAGCCTATGAATTCCCTTGTTTTGAGCCCTTTTTACAAGACCAGGTACTACTATGGCAGTAAACCTGGAACAGTGAAATCCAACAGTCTTCCCTAATTTAATTAACTCCTATTTTCTCTAATACCAATTTTCTGGTGTACATAAAAATTGGAAGAAATAAATGGGGTCACCACATGTTGAATGAGGGTCATTTCCTATGAGTTGCAAAATGCATATGCATGTACTCATCCAAAATGGGAACTGAGAATAGAACCATTAAGTCTATCTTGTTAAACTAAAGAGCTTTATTGGGGTTAGTTAACAGGAGCCATGTACAACAATGAAAGGGACTCAAAGATAATTACTATCATGAAACTCTGCTGGGCGTGGTGGTGCACACCTTTAATTCCAGCACTTGGGAGGCAGAGGCAGGCGGATTTCTGAGTTTGAGGCCAGCCTGGTCTACAAAGTGAGTTTGAGGACAGCCAGGGCTATACAGAAAAACCCTGTCTCGAAAAACCAAAAAACAAAACTCTAACCCAGCAGTGGATGTAGCTTATGCATAGTGGACACCAGGAGCACACTTCACACCTGCAGTCATAACCACAGTTTCTAAGCAGCATGATGGTGTGAGTTTCTTCATGGGAGTTAAATACACTGAATCCTGTCAGATTGAGGATTTTTCTTGAAAGTATTTTTAGTGGTTTATTTTCTGTCTTAATCAGCTTCCTGTGAATATGGAATGTTTCAGTCTCTATAAAGTGGTTACACAACAGCACATTCTTGAGCTTCTCCCCCCCCTTTTTTGTTTTTTTTTTTAATTAGATATTTTCTTCATTTACATTTCAAATGCTATCCCAAAAGTCCCCCCTGCCCTGCTCACTTACCCACTCACTCCCAATTCTTGGCCCTGGTGTTCCCCTGTACTGGGGCATATAAAGTTTGCTAGAACAAGGGGCCTCTCTTCCCAAAGATGGCCAACTAGGCCATCTTCTGCTACATATGCAGGTAAAGACACAAGCTCTGGGGGTACAAGTTAGTTCATATTGTTGTTTCACATATACGGTTGTAGACCCTTTCAGCTCTTGGGTACTTTCTCTAGCTCCTATATTGGGGGCTCTGTGTTCCATCCTATAGATGACTGTAAGCATCTACTTCTGTATTTGCCAGGCACTGGCAAAACCTCACAGGAGACAGCTATAGAAGGGTCCTTTCAGCAAAATCTTGCTGGCGCATGCAACAGTGTCTACATTTGGTGGCTGTTTATGGGATGGATCCCCCAGTGGGGCAGTCTCTGGATGGTCCATCCTTTCTTCTTAGCTCCAACATTTGGCTCTGCAACTCCTTCCATGGATACTTTATTCCCTATTCTAGGGAGGAATGAAGTATCCACATGTTGGTCTTCCTTCTTGATTTTCTTGTGTTTTGGGAGTTGTATCTTGGGTAATCTAGGTTTCTGGGCTAATATCGACTTAACAGTGAGTGCATATCAAGTGAGTTGTTTTGTGATTGGGTTACCTCACTCAGAATGATAGCCTCCAAATACATCCATTTACCCAAGTATTTCATAAATTCTTATTTTTAATATCTGAGTAGTACTCCATTGTATAAATGTACCACATTTTCTGTATCCATTCCTCTGTTGAGGGACATCTGGGTTCTTTCCACCTTCTGCCTATTATAAATAGGGCTGCTATGAACATAGTGGAGCATGTGTTCTTATTACCAGTTGGAACACCATCTGGGTATATGCCCAGAAGAGGTATTGCTGGATCTAGTGGTAGTACTATGTCCAATTTTATGAGGAATCTCCACACTGATTTCCAGAGTGGTTGTACCATCTTGCAGTCCCACCAACAATGGAGGACTGTTCCTCTTTCTCCACATTCTAGCCAGCATCTGATGTCACCAGAATTTTTGATCTTTGCCATTCTGACTGGTGTGAGGTGGAATCTCAGGGTTGTTTTGATTTGCATTTCCCTGATAATTAAGGATGTTGAACATTTTTTCAAGTGTTTCTCAGCCCTTTGGTATTCCTCAGTTGAGAATTCTTTGTTTAGCTCTGTACCCTATTTTTAATGGGGTTATTTGAATTTCTGGAGTCCAGCTTCTCGAGCTCTTTGTATATATTGGATATTAGTCCCTTATCAGATTTAGGATTGGTAAAAATTCTTTCCCAATCTGTTGGTGGCATTTTGTCTTATCGACAGTATCTTTTGCCCTGCAGAGGCCTTGCAATTTTAAAAAATCGCATTTGTCAATTCTTGATCTTACAGCATAGTCCATTGCTGTTCTGTTTAGGAATTTTCCCCCTGTGTCCACATCTTCGAGGCTTTTCCCCACTTTCTCCTCTATATATTTCAGTGTCTCTGGTTTTATGTGGAGTTCTTTGATCCATTTAGACTTGAGCTTTTTACAAGCAGATGAGAATGGATCAACTCTCATTCTTCTACATGTCAGCACCATTTGTTGAAAATGCTATCTTTTTTCCACTGGATGATTTTAGTTCCCTTATCAAAGATCAAGTGACCAAGGGGTGTGGTTTCATTTCTGGGTCTTCAATTCTATTCCATTGATCTACCTGTCTGTCGCTGTACCAGTACCACACAGTTTTTATCACAATTTCTCTGTAGTACAGCTTAATGTCAGGCATGGTGATTCCCCCAGAGGTTCTTTTATTGTTGGGAATAGTTTTTGCTATCCTAGGTTTTTTGTTATTGCAGATGAATTTGCAAATTGCCGTTTCTAACTCAGTGAAGAATTGAGTTGGAATTTTGATGGGGATTGTGTTGAATCTGTAGATTGCTTTCAGCAGGATAGCCATTTTGACTATATTAATCCTGCCAATCCATGAGCATGGGAGATCTTTCCATCTTCTGAGATGTTCTTCAATTTCTTTCTTCAGAGACTTGAAGTTCTTGTCATACAGATCTTTCACTTCCTTAGTTAAGGTATTTTATATTATTTGTGACTATTGTGAAGTGTGTTGTTTCCCTAATTTCTTTCTCAGCCTGTTTATCCTTTGTGTAGAGAAAGGCCACTGATTTGTTTGAGTTAGTTTTATATCCAGCGACTGCTCTGAAGCTGTTTATCAGGTTTTGGAGTTCTCTGGTGGAAGTTTTAGGATCCCTTATATATACTATCATATCATCGGCAAACAGTGATATTTTGACTTCTTCCTTTCCAATTTGTATCCCCTTGTTCTCCTTTTGTTGTCAAATTGCTCTGGCTAGGACTTCAAGTAATATATTGAACAGGTAGGGAGAAAGTGGGCAGCCTTGTTTAATCCTTGATTTTAGATTTAGAGATTGCTTCAAGTTTCTCTCCATTTACTTTGATGTTGGCTACTGGTTTGCTGTATATTGCTTTTATTATGTTTAGGTATGGGTCTTGAATTCCTGATCTTTCCATGACTTTTATCATGAAAGGTTGTTGGAATTTGTCAAATGCTTTCTCAGCATCTAACAAGATGATCATGTGATTTATGTCTTTGAGTTTGTTTATATAGTGGATTACATTGATGGATTTCTGTATATTAAACCATCCCTGCGTCCCTGGGATGAAGCGTACTTGGTCATGATGGATGGTTGTTTTGATGTGTTCTTGGATTCAGTTTGCGAGGGTTTTATTGAGTTTTTTGCATCGATATTCATAAGGGAAATTGGTCTGAAGTTCTCTTTCTTTGTTGGATCTTTTATGGTTTAGGTATCAGAGTAATTGTGCCTTCATAGAATGAATTTAGTAGAGTACCTTCTGTTTCTATTTCGTGGAATAGTTTGAGTAGCATTGGAATTAGGTCTTTTTTGAAAGTTTGATAGAACTCTGCATTAAACCCATCTGGTCCTGTGCTTTTTTGGTTGGGAGACTTTTAATGACTGTTTCTATTTCTTTAGAGGAAATGGGACTGTTAAGTTCGTTAATCTGATCCTAATTTAACTTTGATACCTGGCATCTTTCTAGGAAAATTTCCATTTCATCCAGGTTTTCCAGTTTTGTTGAGTATAGGCGTTTGTAGTAGGATCTGATGATGTTTTGGATTTCTTCAGAATCAGTTGTTATGTCTCCTTTTTCATTTATGATTTTGTTCATTTGGATACTGTCCCTCTGCCCTCTAGTTAGTCTGGCTAAGGGCTTATCTATCTTGTTGATTTTCTCAAAGAACCAGCTCCTGGTTTGGTTGATTCTTTGAATAGTACTTTTTGTTTCCACTTGGTTGATTTCAGCTCTGAGTTTGATTATTTCCTGCAGTCTACTCCTCTTGGGTGAATTTGCTTTCTTTCCTTCTAGGGTTTCTAGGTGTTCCGTCAGACTATGAGTATATGCTCTCTCTAGTTTTTTTTTTTTTTTTTTTTTTTTGGAGGCACTCACAGCTATGAGTTTTCCTCTTAGGACTGCTTTCAACATGTCCCATAAGTTTGGGTATGTTGTGGCTTCATTTTCATTAAACTCTAAAAAGTCTTTAATTTCTTTCTTTATTTCTTTCTTGACCAAGGTATCATTGAATAGAGTCTTGTTCAGTTTCCATGTGAATGTTGGCTTTCTTTTATTTCTGCTGTTATTGAAGATCAGCCTTAGTCCATGGTGATCTGTTAGGATGCATGGGATAATTTCAATATTTTTGTATCTGTTAAGGCCTGTTTTGTGACCAATTATATGGTCAATTTTGGAGGCGGTACCATGAGGTGCTGAGAAGAAGGTATATCCTTTTGTTTTAGGATAAAATGTTCTATAGATATCTGTTAAATCCATTTGATTCATAACTTCTGTTAGTGACCCTGTATCTCTGTTTAGTTTCTGTTTCCAGAATCTGTCCATTGGTGAGAGTGGGGTGTTGAAGTCTTTCACTATTATTGTGTGAGGTGCAATGTGTGCTTTGAGCTTTCCTAAAGTTTCTTTAATGAATGTGGCTGCCCTTACATTTGGAGCATAGACATTTAGAATTGAGAGTTCATTTTGGTGGATTTTGCCTTTGATGAGTATGAAGTGCCCCTCCTTGTCTTTTTTGATAACTTAGGGTTGGAAGTCAATTTTATTCGATATTAGAATGTCTACTCCTGCTTGTTTCTTCGAGGCATTTGCTTGGAAAATTGTTTTCCAGCCTTATACTAAGGTCTTCTGCTTGTTTAGCATTGTTCTCCTGTATTTCTTTAAGTGTGTTATTAACGTTCTTCTTATGATCTTCTACCATCATGATGAGATATGATTTAAAATCTGCGTCTTGCTTTTCAGGCATGTTGGGGTATCCAGGACTCCTTGCACTGGACGTACTGGGTTCTGAAGATGCCCATTGTTCTTGGTTTCTGTTAGTGAGATTCTTCTGTTTGCCTTTCGCCATCTGGAGATTTCTGATGTTAATGTCCAAGCTGTCACTGCTTTGAGCTTGATCTTCCTGTGATTCTGTTAGCCTCTGACAGCACTTCTGGTAGTCCAACTCCCCCTAGAGATCCAGTGATCAGAGCACTTTCTGAAGGTAAGCTCTACACATGCAAGTTCTGTGTCTAGCAGACTGGAGCTCTGATCCACTTCCTGAGTTCTAGGGTCAGAACTTTCCCAGCAGGCTGCCTCTCTTTTGTAATTCCGAGGTGATCCCAAGGTCCCATAATCCAGAGGTGATCCTAATGTCCTTTGGTGTGGAGAGCACACAGAGGGCCTTAGCCATCTCCGCTGGGCTCAGAGGGAAGATGGCGGGGTGGTCCTGGCTGGGAGAGGTCCCAATCTCCAGTTGGGCAGTGTTTCTCTGTTCCTGCTGCTGCTGAAACCAGACCCTCCTTGATTTCAAAGCCCATGGTGCGCTCCACTCACCTGTAACCCGAGGTGTACCTAATGTCCTGGGATGTGGAGAGTGCACAAGCGGCCCTATTGGCCTCCGCTGGGCTCAGAGGGATGATGGCGGGCAGCAGCGGCAGGTGTGGTCCTGGCTGGGAGAGGTCCCAGCCTCTGGTTGGGTGCAGTTCCTCTGTTCCTGCTGCTGCTGCAACTGGACCCTCCACGATTTCAAAGCCCACGGTGCACTCCACTCACCTGTAACCCAGATATGTACCTAATGTCCTGGGGTGTGGAGAGTGCACAAGCGGCCCTAGTGGCCTCTGCTGGGCTCAGAGAGGGATGATGGCAGGCAGTGGCAGGTGGGGGAGGTCCTGGCTGGGAGAGGTCCCAGCCTCTGGTTGGGTGGAGTTCCTCTGTTCCATCTGCTGCTGCAACTGGACCCTCCGCGATTTCAAAGCCCATAGTGCGCTCCACTCACCTGTAACCCCAATGTGTACCTAATGTCCTGGGGTGTGGAGAGTGCGAAAGCGGCCCTATTCGCCTCTGCTGGGTTCAGAGAGGGATGATGGCGGGTGGCAGGTGGCAGGGGAAGTTTTTGTTTCTTGATAAATCCTTTGGAACATTTATTACATTTAGTATTTTTCTCCCCTGCATGTATTCCTGATGTTTTCTAATACATGAACAGCAAAAGAAGGATTTATGTACTCATCTAATGCATGATAAGAGCACTTACCACATTCTGTACTTTTTTTCTGGGCTTTTCATAATGCATGTTGTTATTTAGTTGCAAGTTCCTGAGTTATGACATGCAGAAGGGCTTACCACATTTTGTACATTTATGTACTAAGGTTTGATTATGGCTTAAAGTCTTTCCCACATTTCCAGCAGTGGTACAGTTTCTATCCACTGTGAATTCATTTCAGTGTGTGTTTATGTTTAGAATCAAAGCTTTATCATTCTCTGTAATTTTATGTATTTCCTCTCTAGTGTGGATTTGTAGGTTTTGCTTAATAATGGTATTATTATCAAAGCGATACATGCCACAAAGTCAGCATGCAACAGATTTCAAGTTGGTAGTTTACTGAAGAGGGGATATGCAGAGGCTGCCTTTTGGTGAGGGTGGAGGGGAGAAGGGAGCAGAGAGAGGATGGACTGGCCTTTTAGAAGCTCATGTGCAAGGCAGGGATAAGCAACTTGTGATGACAATGGGAATGGGTCTCATCTTCACAGATTGTGATGATAAGCTGCTGTTGCTAGCTCCCTTGAACAGGTGGTAGAGACAGGCCTGGTTGCTAACTTTCCTCTCTTTTGTTTAGTATAAAAGAGGAGGAACTAAGGGGGGTAATGTTGAGTATGAAATGAGGGCTCCATGCTCTATGAACAACTTGCTATTGCCTGGAGGGATTGTCATCTATGAGGCCCTGTTGGTCCTTCGCATCAGGTCACATTTGGTTGTTGTGAACTTCAGAGACTGACTAGTGGTTGGCAGTTCTGTAACAATGGATTGTTGGATTAGAGTTTTATTTTTTTTTAATTTGTTGTTGGAGAAGTGCAGAGAAGCAATTGATAAAGCGGAGTGTGATTAGGAAAAGGAAGAAAATGGGGAGGGTCAGAAAGGATGATATCTACTTCCATATGGGGTTTTCAAAAGCCCAGGGGTTGGAGTCCGTGAGTTGTTATATAGGTTGGGTTTTTGTTTTCTCTGTATCTAATAGGTTGACATAGAAGCAGCATTCGTCTTGGAGGAAGAAACAAAGGTTACCATTTTCAGCTTTAAGAGGCTATAGTCCCGATCAGTTTTGGAGTACCACCATAGACAGGGAGTTAGTTTGTCCTTGGAAAGTTAGTATAGTTTGTGCCAACTGCTGGAGATTCTGGATAAACTGGGAATTAAACTGATGATACAAAATCAGGGAAGTATTCTATCCTGCTGTCCTACTGAGGATGCCTGCAGTTATTGTGAAAGCCAGGAGAGGCTAAGTTTGAATAATAATGGACAGGACAGCTAGTTATTCCATGACTGGAATCAGTAGGGACTCTTCTCATTTTATCACCCCCAACTTCTAGAATGCAACCTCCTGACCAACTAGAAGATAGACAATAGAAGACTTGAGGATCACAAAATATCATGTAGTAAGTATAGTGGGGCTGAGATGAGAGATCAAGGATCATGGTTTTGTTGCAGACTAGGAAATTTAACACCCTACAGAATGTGTACCAGATGCCTTAATACAGTCATGCAAAAGAGGGTGAAGTGAAAAAGGTAGGGAGGGAGTCATGGCAACACTAGGGAACATAGTCTGGTTGGGTTTGATAGATAGGAAGGGAAATTATGTTGAGGCAAGGGAGTAAAAAACTTGAGGTGACATAGATGAGTCCTGTGATGGAGGGCATCAAGCTTAGCATTTGTGGATGTTATAAGAATTACATTGAAGGTACCCTACCATTTAGGGGTTTATGTAAATGGTAGGGTGAGAACATTGGTTGGGAGGAGAGAGGAGGACCTGATCTCCATGTTGATTGTGGATGAACAGGATTTAGCATGTCGCCGGAGTAGAAAGAGGTCAGTAATGTTTCTTAGGAGGGAGCAGAAGTGACAGAGTTGGGGAGTGAGTAGGTGATTGGGGAGAGGTATTTGTGCAACAGATTGGGAGTCACAACCATGGGAGTCCCTTTGTGAGTTCAATGGCAAGACAGAAAGGGGTTGCTTGGGGAGAGACCATAGCCTGAAAAGGGCCAATGGGAAGAGTTTTAGCCATCCGAGGTGAGTTCTTGGGACAGATTGACCAGTGTAATTTTTAAGGTAGTTAGTTCATTCTACCTTTCCAGAAAACTGGGAGTGGGATATAGAAATACTAAGAGATGTTGAGGGCTTTAGGTAGGATTTGAGAAATACACAGGTGAATTCAAAACCATTGTCTGACTGGAGGGAGGCACAGACTTTAAAGCCAGGAAAGATCTCTCTGAGGGGGAGCTCACAGACTTAGCCCTTTTGTTGTTGTTGGGAAATGGCTCTACCCAACCTGAGAAGGTATACACCAGGATCAGGAGATACCTACCATGTTTAACAATGAGAATATGGTGTAAAGTCAAGTTACCAGTCTTTCCTGAGGAAAAAGCCTTTGGCCTCCTAGGTTGGTAAGATTAAAGACTTAGAATAACTTATATATGAAAATATGAAAAATACTGTCACACAGTATGAAGAATTTAGACAAGCCTTAGAAAGACTTATAAATGAAAATAACAATACTGAGATGCAGAGGAATTTTGACAAGAACCTACTAGTTGAAACTGAAGGGGAGCAGTCTGAATCATTTACTATATACAAAGCCTAAAATAAGCTTTTGCTGATTTTTTTTTTTTGCAAAGATTGACTTCAGCTGCAAATAGAACAGTATCAGACTCAGAAGTCAGACAAATATCACTTGAATCTTTGGCTTTTGAAAATGCCAATCCAAAATGCAAAAAGGTGATTAGACTTTAGGACAAGATCATCATCAATAGATGAATGGATTAGAAATACAAATAATATTGGACTCATGTTTATGATTCTACTCTGATAAGTAATTTCTCAACGTTTTAAGAAAAGTCAAAATATTAAATGCTTTAATTGTGGTAAGCAAGGTCATTTGATATGGGATTGTAGGCAAAGCATTCCTGAACACAATGCTTTTCCTAGAGATAAAAAAACTAAAGATCTATATGGAAAATGTTTCTGAATTGATTCTGCAAAGAAAAATGAGACTTCAACAATTAACAGGAATAGACCCAGCAGAAATTTAGTACCCTTCACTAATGCTGAAATTGCCTCATTATATCTAGCAAATGAACATTGGCATAGAGCTTGCAGTAATTTTGGGGGGGAGAGGTTAACAACAAATAGCTTAAAAGCAAGATACTTCAATTTATTAAAAAGAACTAATTGAATTATCAGTCATATAGTTAAAGGGACAGCAATTGGACCCTGTACTGATGGAAATTAATCAGAGACGGCAGGTCAAGGTATTCCTAGGGCTACTAAAAGGACAAATGTGCCCCATCTTTAATTGTTGTTTAACTGATTGTTGTAAAGTTGTTCATTTTTCCCTATTTCAAGGCCACTTTCAACATTGATGAAATCATCCCTGATCCATTCTAGGCAAAGAGTAAGGTATTTAACAGCAGCCCTTAGAATTGATGGTTCTTTTGATATTGATATTTTGGGTACTGCCTCTTATTTGGAGGCATTTTCCCTATTCTCCACTGGCAAAGACCACATTTAAATCTTCAAATATAACTCTATCCAGCAAAATTGGGGTTACATTAGCCATTGGGGGGCGGGGGGGTCTAATGGTCCCTTTTGTACCATCTGGGTCTTCCCACTTATAAAAATCTTGGGCAAAAAATGCTCAGGAGAGACTACCTACTCCCATCAGGAATCTCATCTCGTCTTAGGATAGTCTTTCTTTGTTTTGTTTTGTTTTGTTTTGTTTTTGAGACAGGGTTTCTCTGTACAGCCCTGGCTGTCCTGGAACTCACTTTGTAGACCAGGCTGGCCTCGAACTCAGAAATCTGCCTGCCTCTGCCTCCAGAGTGCTGGGATTAAAGGCATGCACCACCACGCCCGGCCTTAGGATAGTCTTATCTGTCCCTGTGTCTGTCTATTAGGCATTTAAAACTTTTATTACCAATTTTCATTGAAAGTTGAGGGTTGCTTTTCTTTGGTATGTTAGTGACCCACTGTTGTTGGTTTTTCTGTCTTACTGCTGGGATTGAGTATTGCCATGCAAGGAGTTTAAAGGTGGCAGGGGTTTACCTTCTTTATTCTTTTTAGATTTGCAGTTCTTTTTACAATGTGAGTCTTTCATGTAGCTGGAACAGATGGATTTAGGAAGTTTAAGGTCAGCTGTGTCATTGGTTGGGGGGATCTCCTATCCAGTGTCTGGTCTCTCCATATTTGAAACATGTGGAGTTAGACCCTGTTGCAGCTACAAGGCTTGAGTGAGAGAGACAAGGCCTTGTATGAGGCAGTCCCTATGTTGTGGGATCCATGTATTGTAATGTTCATTTTATAGACTTTGGCATGCCTGTGCTCCAGGTTGATTCCATCCCAGATATAAATTTTTTAGGACCATCTCTTTTGCTTCAGGGTCTGTACTTTTCTGTCTAAACTGGCTTGTACCCTTAGTATAAAGTTCAAGAGAATTTTGGTGGTGTTTGCTTTAGGAAGTTTAGTGAAGAGGCCTGTCCAGACCCTATGGATAAAGGAGTTAAATGGTCCCAGGAGTGCATATAAGTGAATCTGCTCAAAGTGGATGGCAGGGACTAAGCCTGCTGAATCTCTATGAAGAAGTTACCCTGGAAACACAGCTGCTCATGATTCCAGTTTATTAACTGAAGGAGGGGGTGCCTTTGTTGTGGTCCTATTTGTTGATTATGTAATTCATTTCTCCTAGCCTGTATCTGACATTCATCTCTAAACATGGTTTCCCACCTCACAAACAGAGGACCATGGAGAATAGATAGGCATACATTTCTCAAGACTTGGGAGGGTAAATGGTTGGTATTGAAACTCTGCAAAATAGAATCAGTCCAAGAGGCATGAATTCCATGCTTGTAGATGACTTGTCATAGTTCTGTTAGTCTGATTTGGAGAGGGGATACCAAACCATCAGATATTATCTGGATGCATGTAACATAATCACAAAGGTCCCAATGGGTGGAGACTCTGGATGCCTGGGACATTACAGCTGAGGGGTCTGGGAATAATTGTTCTTAACCTCTCTGAGATTACAAAGATGCTCAATGAGCATAGGGAGTAGTGTTGTAGGTAGGGGTGCGGAGTGTGTTGGAAGGTTTATCTGGGTGTCTTTAGGAGCCTTAGTCCTTAATTTGTGGTTCTTTGTCTTCTATAGCCAATGAAGTCTCTTAGATTGAAGTGAGGGATACAGTGGGAAGGAATGTCAGGGACTAACTTCTTTCTAATTAAATCAATTAATTGGTTTTTCTAAAGAGTCCAAGTCAGCTAGTGGAAAATCCTCAGAGTCTTCCTTCTCGTTTGATTGTTCCCCTCTATCTCCCTGACTTTCTTCCTCTAATTTGTCATCCTGATGCTTAGGATGTTTTCTTAAAGACTGCTGAATGTCAGCTATTATGCAGAGGAAGGCGAGCAGCAAAAGCTAGCCTTCCTGGACTTCCTTTTTACAAATCAGGTGTTCAATGAGGATCAATGTAAAACGCGTTTGTTCTCGCCTGCAAGAATTCACGCTGACAATAGCACGTCTGTGGCATCCTTTATTATAGAAGATAATCTAAAAGAGGGAAGGAAAGAGAGAGAGGAAGAAAGCGAGAGAGAGAGCGAAGAGAGGGAAAAAGAGAGAGTAGCAGAGAGAGCAGAGAAAGAGAGAGAGAGAGAGAGCCCCCGGAGGGCTCGGCCTCTTATATCCCCTGAGGTAGCCCCAGGGCAGCGTGTTCCCATAGGATTGGCTGCAAAGCCATAAACCCAAATCGTCCCGGGCATGGACTCTGTGACTCGCGCGCTTTTCCCCCAGGACAAAGCACATTCCAAGGATCATATGTGGGAATGCTGGATGCCAGCGCCATTTCTAAATGGTTAATGCTGTCAGTGCTCAGAGCGGCTCTCTACAGATCAAGACTTTTAGGTTGGAAATATTACCCACAGGACCCATGGTGTGAGTTGAAGCACCTCATTCAAGAATTCTAGACCCTTCTTTTGTGAGACTTTAAATCTTCTTGATTTAAGTAAGGCTTTAAAGGAACTATTTTGGAATTCCCCATTATAGAAAAGAAAGGAAGTGCCCCCACTTGTGTTCAATACTCATGAGGCAATTTGCTGCTCAGTTATTGAGAAGACCTATCAAGCATGAGCCTGCTGGCAGATTTAAGAAACTGGCAGCAGTTCTAGGAAGTTTTGAATGGTTGCTGTGTAACCAGGTTTTTAAGTTTATTGCCTACACTCAGTCAGGCTGTTGAGTCAAAAAGAGAGCAGGGGACCTTTAGGCAATGTCAGGAAGTTGCCCGGATGGAGAGGTGTTCAATTTTTTCACAAACTGTATCTGGTCCTTTGAAACTAAAGGTAAAGTCGGGGTGGGGAGGTGGAGTAAGAGGGAGAGGGAGAAAAGAGGTAATGGCTGCCTGATCCTCAGGAGAAAATGCTGCCTCTTCAGCAGGGGGATACTCCAAATTTGCTTAATTTCAGGGATTCCTATTTAGGTGCCAGCTGTGGGTCTCCTCTTCCTGGGGGTTTGAGGGAAAGGGGAGCTGAAGTAGCAAGCAGGGTTTAAACAGTCCTGAGTATGGTATAAAGCCTTCTCAAAATCAACTTTAGTGAGTAAGGTATATAACTTTATATATATCATCAGACATAGGGTATATAAAGGTTTTCGGAGTTACAAGCTGAAAGGGCTATAATTAGGTATTGATCATAACACAGTACCTAATTATTACACAGCAAGAAGGGCTAAGCTGGACTTAGCGCTAAATCATGGAGCACTTATAGGAAGCTCTGTATAGAGTCATCCTCCAGATGAGGTCAGGCACCGGTGCTTTGAGATACTCTCTATATAAGTACAGGCAAAGAAGAGGAAACCCCAATGAGAAAGGGTGTCCTCAATTTTGTGCTGCAGTTGGAGAGCTTTCAGGACATGGTGTACTGCAATGTAAATAGCATGCTCTTCCAACAGCTATGAAGTATAGAATTTTTTTAAAAAAGAATGTTACAAAATAGCCACCCTCATTAACCACATATAAAAGAAGGAATCTAGGTTCAAAGCAATGAATTACTGAAATTCAACTGTACAATTACAATATTGCATAGAAATGGTAATAACTGAAAGCATGAAGAAACAGATTACAGAGTTGAGATGTTTAACAGTATCTATTTCACAGTAGAATACATAAGTATACAGATTTTACCAAGGTAAAAAGGACACAAGCCTTTTAATATAACCTAATAATATAACCATTAAATAACAAAAGAACCATGCACAAAATCAGGTGAGACAGCCAAAATATTAATGACACATGTTCCTTGTAGTGGTTTAAATATTCTTGTTCCAGGGAGTGGCACCATTAGGAGGTGTAATCATTTTGGAGTAGATGTGACCCTGTTGGAGTAGGTGTGCAGTAGCGGTGGGTGTGGGCTTTAAGACCCTTTTCCTAGCTTCCTGGAAGCCAGTCTTCTCCTAGCAGCCTTCAGATGAAGATGTAGATCTCTGAGCTTCTCCTGAACCATACCTTCCTGGATGCTGCCATGCTCCCCACTTTATGGACTGAACCTCTGAATCTCTTAGCCAGCCCTGAATAAATGCTGTCCTTATAAGAATTGCCTTTGTCATGGTGTCTCTTCACAGCAATAAAATCCTAATTAAGACACATTACATTGTCCCATTTCAGAATTTTGTTCTTCATAAACTCTTGATGTTTTCAAACATTTGAGCATTACATAATGTCTTTTACAAATTTCTTGTATTCACAATGAATTATCTACTATGGAGCCTTGTGTGTTGACAGGGATAGAGAATGGATAATAAGGACAGCTTCCATAAAGCACATGTCACATTATTTCCTATAAAATATTTTATCCTCAGTATTAACAATGAGATGTTGTCTTAGACATGAAAGGAAGGCAAAAACTTGTCCTTAGACATTGCATTTGTAAGATTTTTCTTCTGCTTGAATTCTTTGATGTGTTTCAAATTTGGCTTTCTGGATAAAATATCCTCACCTTGACTACATTCATAAGGTTTCTACTCTGACTGAATTACTGGATGAATTCTAAGAGAAGATCCAATAGTAAAGGATTTGTCACATTTGCTACGTTGTATGGTCCCTCTCCTATAAGTATTCTCTGACATATGTAAAGAGATCAGGCACTTATAAAGGACTTATCACATTTATAACATCTGTAAAGGTTTCTCTCCTTTCACTAATGTTTTCTTTTTTCTTTTTTTCATCATAGAAAAGTTTATTTAAAAACAGTTCTTTGGCATACATATAATTCTGCCATTTATTAGTGACAAATCAAACATACTAATGAGATGTCTGTGAACAATTATTTTTACATAAAGAATTAAATTTCAGCCTAATATTTGATACTGTAGAACATACACCATCCTTGTAGGCTCTCAGACTTGGTCAATATTTTGATTTTCTTTTTTATTTATTGGATATTTTCTTTATTTACAATTGAAATATTTTCCCCTTTCCAGGTCTCCCCTTTGGAAACCTCCCATTCCATATCCCCTCTCTCTGCCTCTATGAGGGTGCTCACATATCCACCCACACACTTTCAACTTCCCTCCCTGGTATTCCCCTACACTGGGGCATCAGACACCCTCAGGTCCAAGGGCCTATCCTCCCACTGATGTCTAACCAAGCCATCCACTGCCACATAGCGGGCCAGAGCCATGGGTCCCTCCATGTGTTGGTAGTCCAGGCCCTGCGAGCTCTGAGGAGTCTGGCCTGTTGACACTGTTGATCCCTCTATGGGGCTGCAAACCCCCTATGTTCCTTCAGTCCCTTCTTCAACTCCTCCATCAGGGACCTCACACTCAGTCCAATGGTTGGCTGTCAGCATCTGCCTCTCTATTTATCAGGCTCTGTCAAAGCTTCTCAGGAAATAGCCATATCATGTTTCTGTCAGCAAGCACTTCCTGACATCCACAAAAGCTTCCAGGTTTGGTGCCTGTATATGGGATGAATCTGCAGTCAGGACAGTCTGGATGGCCTTCCCTTCAGTCTCTGATCCACATTTTATTTCCATATTTCTTCCTGTGAGTATTTTGATCACCCTTCTAAGAAGCACTGAAGCATCTACATTTTGGTATTGGCTCTTCTTGGCCTTCATATGATCTGTGAATTGAATCTTGGGTATTCCAAAATTTTGGGCTAATATCCACTTATCAGTGAGTATATACCTTGTGTGTTCTTTAGTGACTGAGTTACCTCTCTCAGTATATTTTCTAGTTCCATCCATTTGCCTATGAATTTCATGAAGTCATTATTTCTAATAGCTGAGTAGTATTCTATTATGTAAATGTACCACATTTTCTGTATTCATTCATTCATTCATTCATTTCCTCTGGTGAGGAAAATCTGGCTTGTTTCCAGCTCTGGCTATTATAAATATGGCTGCTATGAACATAGTGGACCATGTTTCCTTATTACATATTGGAGCATCTTCTGGTATATACCCAGGAATGGTATAGCTGGGTCCTTAGGCGGTACTGTGTACAATTTTCTGAGGAACCGCCAAACTGATTTCTAAAGTACAATCCTACCAGTAATGGAGGAATATTCTTCTTTCTCTACATCCTTGCCAGCATCTGCTGTCACCTGATTTTTTGATCTTAGCCATTCTGATGGGTGTGAGGTGGAATCTCAGGGTTGTTTTGATTTGCATTTCCCTGATGACTAAGGGTGTTGAACATTTCTTTAGGTGCTTCTCAGCCATTCGATAGTCCTTGATTGAGAATTCTTTGTGTAGCTCTGTACCCCATTTTTAATAGGGTTATTTGGTTGTCTGGAGTCTAACATATTGAGGTCTTTGTATATATTGGATATTAGACATATATCAGATGTAGGGTTGGCAAAGATCTTTTCCCAATCTGTTGGTAGTTGCCATTTTGTCCTATTGACAGTGTCCTTTGCTTTACAGAAGCTTTGTAATTTTATGAGATCCCATTTGTCAATTCTTGATCTTAGAGCATAGGCTATTGATGTTCTTTTCAGGAAATTTTCCCCTGTGCCCATATGCTCGAGGCTCTTCCCCACTTTCTTTTTTATTAATTTCAGTGTATCAGGTTTTATATGGAGGTCCTTGATCCACTTTGTATTGAGATATATACAAGGAGATAAGAATGGATCCATTTGTGTTCTTCTGCATGCTAACTGCCAATTGAACCAGCACCATTTGTTGAAAATGCTGTTGGTTTTTTTCCCCCCACTAGCACTTTTGTCAAAGATCAAGTGACCATAGGTGTGTGGGTTCATTTCTGCATCTTCAATTCTATTTCTTTGATCTATTTGCCTTTCACTATACCAATACCACACACTATTTAATCACAATTGCTCTGTAGCACAGCTTGAGGTCAGGGATGCTGATTCCCCCAGAGGTTCTTTTATTGTTGAGAATAGTTTTCACTATCTTGTTTTTTGTTTTGTTTTGTTTTGTTTTGTTTTTATTCCCGATGAATTTGAGAATTGTACTTTCTAACTCTATGAAGAAGTGAGTTGGAATTTTGATGAGGAATAGATTAAATCTGTATATTGATTTCAGCAAGATGGCCATTTTTACTATATTCTGCCAATCCACAGCATGGGAGATCTTAACATCTTCTGAGGTGTTCTTCAATTTCTTTCTTCAGAGACTTGAAGTTCTTGTCATACAGATCTTTTACTTGTTTAGTTAGAGTCACACCAAGATACATTATATTGTTTGTGACTATTGTGAAGGGTGTCATTTCCCTAATTTCTTTCTCAGCTTGTTTATCCTTTGAGTATAGGTAGGAAGGCTACTAACTTGTTTGAGTTAATTTTATATCCAGCCACTTTGCTGAAGTTGTTTATCAGCTTTCGGAGTTCTCTGTTGGCATTTTTTGGGCCACTTATGTATACTATCATATCATCTGCAAATAGTGATATTTTGACTTCTTCCTTTCCAATTTTTATCCCTTTGATCTCCTTTTGTTGTCTAGTTGCTCTAGCGAGATCTTCAAGTACTATGTTGAATAGATAGAGAGGGGACAGCGTTGTCTAGTCCCTGATTTTAGTGGGATTGCTTTGAGTTTCTCTCCATTTAGTTTGATGTTGGCTACTGGTTTGCTGTATATTGCTTTTACTATGTTTAGGCACAGGCCTTGAATTCCTGATCTTTCCAAGACTTTTAACATGAAGAGATAGTAAATTTTGTCAAATGCTTTTTCATCATCTAATGAGATGATCATGTGGTTTTTGTCTTTGAGTTTGTTTATATAGTGAATTATGATGATGGGTTTCCATATATTGAACCATCCTTGCATCCCTGGGATGAAGCCTACCTGATCCTGATGGATGATCTTTTTGATCTGTTCTTGGATTCAGTTTTCAAGAATTTTATTGAGTATTTTTACATCGATGTTCAAAAGGGATGTTGGTCTGAAGTTCTCTTTCTTTGTTGGTTTAGGTATCACAGTAATTGTGGCTTCTTATAATGAATTAGGTTGTGTACCTTCTGTTTCTATTTTGTGGAATAGTTTGAAGAGTATTGGTATTAAGTCTTCTTTGAAGGTCTGAAAGAATTCTACACTAAAACCATCTGGCCCTGGGCTTCTTTTGGTTGGGAGACTATTAATGGCTGCTTCTGTCTCTTTACGGGATATGGGACTGTTTAGATGGTTTATCTAACTCTGCCTTAACTTTGGGATTTGGTACCTGTCTAGAAAATTGTCCATTTCATCCAGGTTTTCCAGTTTTGTTGAGTATAGGCTTTTGTAGTAGGATTTTTTTTCCAACTTTTATTAGATATTTTCTTCATTTACATTTCAAGTGTTATCCAGAAAGTTCCCTATATCCTCCCCCCTCCCGGCCCTGCTCCCCTACCCACCCGCTCCCACCCCTTGGCCCCCGCGTTCCCCTGTATTGGGGCATATAAAGTCTGCATATCCAAGGGGCCTCTCTTCCCACTGATGGCCAACTAGGCCATCATCTTCTATATATGCAGCTAGAGACACGAGCCCAGGAGGTACTAGTTAGTTCATGGTTATTCTTCCACCTATAGGGTTGAAGACCCCTTCAGCTCCTTGGGTACTTTCTCTAGCTCCTTCTTCCTTGGGAACCCTGTGTTCCATCTAATAGCTGACCGTGAGCTTCCACCACCATGTTTGCCAGGCATTGGTATATTTTCCCCTGAGACCTCTATATCCGGGCCCTTTAAGCACCATCTTGCTGGCATATGCTATAGTGTCTATGTTTGGTGACTGATTGTGGGATGGATGCCTGGCAGCTGCAGTCGTTGGGTCCATCCTTTGGATTGAGCTGCACAAATGCTCCCTTTAATTCTTTCAATGTGTGCTTTGTTCTTAATTCTAGGAAGGGGTGACGTGTCCACATTTTGATCTTCCTTCTTCTTGAGTATCATGTGTTTAGTAAATAGTATCTTGGGTAGTCTAGGTTTCTGGGCTAATATCCACATATCAGTGAGTACATGTTATGTGAGTTCTTTTGTGAATGGGTTACTTCACTCAGGATGATGGCCT
>LR753965.1:0-24239 GCA_902729485.2 Mus minutoides | reverse complement strand
GGAGAGATGGCGGAGTGGGTGGTGCTCTGGCTGGGACAGGCCCAGCCTCCGGTGGGGCGGAATTCTCAGATCCTGCCCCTGCAGGCAACTGCTGGCCCACTGCTCCCCAAACCTCCGCTGAATTCCACTCACGCGTAACCCCGATGCGATCTTAAAGTCCTGGGGTATGCGAAGCACAGGGCAGGCCCTAGGTGCGACCTCTGGGTTCAGAGGAGAGATGGCGGAGATCTTTTTTTTTTTTTTTTTTTTTTTTTTACTTTCCTCAGTTTCTGTTGTTATATCTCCCTTTTAATTTCTGATTTTGTTAATTTGGATACTGTCTCTGTGCCCTCTGATTAGTTTGGCTAAGGGTTTTTCTATCTTGTTGATTTTCTTAATGAACCAGCTCACAGTTTTGATGATTCTTTGTATAGTTCTTTTTGTTTCTATTTGGTTGATTTCAGCCCTGCATTTGACTTTTTCCTGCTGTCTATGCCTCTTGGTGTATTTGCTTCATTTTGTTCTAGAGCTTTCAGGTGTGTTCTTAAACTGCTAGAATATGCTCTTTCCAGTTTCTTTATGGAGTCATTCAGAGCTATGAGTTTTCCTCTTCTCGCTGCTTTCATTTTGTCCCATAAGTTTGGGCATGTTGTATCTTGGTTTTCATTAAATTCTAAAAAAAATCTTTAATTTCTTTATTTCTTTCTTGACCAAGTTATTGTTGAGTAGATCGTTGTTCAGCCTCCATGTGTATGTGGTCTTTCTGTTGTTTGTGTTGCTATTGAGGACCACCCTTAATATGTAGTGATCTGATAGGAGGCATGGGATTATTTCAATCTTCTTATATCTGTTGAGGTCTGTTTGTGATAGATTATATGGTCAATTTTGGAGAAGGTACCATGAGATGCTGAGAAGAAGGTATATTCTTGTGATTTAGGATAAAATGTTCTATAGATATCTGTTAAATCCATTTGATCCATAACTTCTGTTAGTTTCCCACTCTGTTCAGTTTGTGTTTCTGTGATATGTCCACTGATGAGAGTGGGATGTTGAAGTCCCCCACACTTATTGTGTGAGGTGCAATGTATGCTTTTAGCTTTAGTAAAGTTTCTTTTATGAATGTGATTGCCCTTGCATTTGGAGCATAGATTTGCAGAATTGAGAGTTCTTCTTGGTAGATTTTTCCTTTGGTGATTATGAAGTTTCCTTCCTTATCTTCTTTTATGACATTTGGTTGAAAGTCAATTTTATTTGATATTAGAATGCCTACTCCAGCTTGTTTCTTGGGACTATTTGCTTGGAAATTTGTTTTCCAGCCCTTTAGTCTGAAGAATTGTTTGTCTTTGACACTGTGGTGTATTTCCTGTATGCAGGAAAATGTATCCAATCTGTTAGTCTATGCCTTTTACTTGGGTAATTGAGTCCACTGATGTTAAGAGATAATAAAGAAAAGTGATTGTTGCTTTCTTGAAAGAAGATTACTTTCTTGCTTTTTCTAGGGTGTTGTTTCCCTGCTTGTGTTGGAGTTTTCCATTTATTATCCTTTGTAGGGCTAGATTTCTGGAAAGATGTTGTGTAAATTTGGTTTTGTCATGGAATATATTGGTTTCTCCATCTATGGTGTTGAGTTTTGCTGGGTATAGTAGCCTGGGCTGGCATTTGTGTTCTCTTAGGGTCTGTATGTGATCTGCCTGGGATCTTCTAGCTTCCATTGACTCTAGTGAGAACTCAGGTATAATTCTGATAGTTCTGCCTTTATATGTTACTTGAAATTTTTTCCTTACTGCTTTTAATATTCTTTGTGTTTTGTGCATTTGGTGTTTTGATTATTTTGTGACAGAAGGAATTTCTTTTCTGGACCAATCTATTTGGAGTTTTGTAGGCCTCTTCTGTGTTCATGGGCTTCTCTATGTTTAGGTTAGGGAAGTTTTCTTCTATAATTTTGTTGAAGATTTTTACTTGCCATTTAAGTTGGGAATCTTCAGTCTCTTCTATATCTATTATCCTTAGATTTGGTCTTCTCATTGTGTCCTGGATTTCTTGGATGTTTTGTGTTAGGAGCTTTTTGCATTTTGCATTTTCTTTGACTGTTGTGTCAATGTTTTCTATGGTATCTTCTGCACCTGAGATTATCCCTTCTATCTCTTGTATTCTGTTGGTGATTCTTGCATCTATGTCTCCTGATCTCTTTCCTAGGTTTTTCTATTTCCAGGGTTGTCTCCCTTTGTTATTTCTTTATTGTTTCTATTTCCAGTTTTACATCCTGGATGTTTTTTTTCAATTACTTCACCTGTTTGGTTGTGTTTTCCTGCAATTCTTTAAGGGGTTTTTGTGTTTCCTCTTTAAGGGCTTCTACCTGTTTACCTGTGTTCACCTGTATTTCTTTAAGGGAGTTATTTATGTCCTTCTTAAATTCCTTTATCCTCATCATGATAGGTGATTTTAAATCAGAGGCTTGCTTTTCTTCTGTGAGGGGGTAACCAGGGTTTGCTTTGTTAGGAGAACTAGGTTCTGATAATGCCAAGTAGCCTTGATTCCTGTTGCTTGCCTTTCACCATCTGGTTATCTGGGGTGTTAGCTAGTCTTGCTGTCTCTGACTGTGGCTTTTCTTTCCTGTAAGCCTGTGTGTCAGTACTCCTGGTAGAACAATTCTCTCCGAGAAGAATTTAGGTATGGAAAGCTGTGGTTCAGGGTCTGCCTGGGGTGCAGACAGAGACCAGAAGGATACTGTCCCCAGCTGATTTTGGTTCCTGTGTCCTGATGGCTCTGTGGGGGTCCCTCTTGGACCAGGGATTTGAAGAGAAGTGGTTGTCTTACCTATGCTCACAGGTGTGTAGGCACTCCTGTGAGACTAGCTCTCTCCTGGCAGTATTTGTGTATATAGCTTTGTGGCACAGGATTAGCTCTGGGCACAGATGGGAAACTGGAATACTCCTGTCCCAGGCAGCTCCGTAGTTCCTGTGTCCTGAGAGGGTTCTGGGTGGGTTCCTCTGAGCAGCAGTGGTGATCCTACCTGTGCTTCCAGGCCTGTCCATCCTCCTGGGAGGCTCAGTCCCTCCCGGTGCTGTTTTGGTATGAAGCCTGTGGCAGAGGATCTGCTCCAGATGCTAATGAAGATTGGAAGGCCACAGATTCTAACTCTCTGTCTTTTAAAAAAATTTTGTGGTTTGGATATTAATTTGATTATGGGTTCATAAAATGAATTTGACAGTGTTCCTTCTGTTTCTATTTTGTAAAATAATTTGAGTAGTATTGTGTAAAACTTTAAAAAGTAATAGAATTGTGTACTAAAACTTTCAGGCCTGGTTGTTTGTTTGAGATACTTTTAGTGACTATTTCTATTTCATCAGGAATAAAGGCCTCTTTAAATTGTTTATCTGATCTTGATTTAACTTTTATATATGGTATCTATTGAAGAAATTATCTATTTCATTTAGATTTTCCAATTTTGTGGAGTATATGTTTTTAAGTGATGACCTAATGATTTCTTTGGTTTCCTTGTTATCTATTTTTATGCCTCCTGTTACATTTCTGATTTTGTTAATTGAGATATTCTATCTCCATTTTCTAATTAATTTGGATACTGGTTTATCGTGTTGATTTTCTCAAATAATGAAATCTTATATTGATTCTTTGAATTGTCTTTTCTCTTTCTATTTTATTGATTTTGGACCTCAATTTGTTCTTTGCAACATATTTCTCTTGTGTGTAATTACTTTTTTTAAAAATAGAGCTTATAGGTGTGCTGTTAAGTTGCTATTATAAGATATCTACAACTTCTTGATGTATCCACTGTCTGCTATGAACTGTTCTCTTACCACCACTTACTTTGTGTCTCATAAATCTGGGTGTATTGTGTATTTTCATCTAATTCTAGAAAGACTTTATTTTTAAATATCTGCCTTAGAAACATGAAAATATAGAAACATTCTATATAGGATCTCTAGTAATATGAGAGAAAGTGGTCCCAGTTAGATTATAGGGAATGGTACTTTTAGAAGACGTGGCTTTGTTGAAATAGGTTTGGCTTGTTGGAAGCAATTTTTCAGTGCAGGTTGACTTTGAAATTTCATGAGCTCAGGCCAAGCCTAGTGGCTTACTGTCTCTTCCTCCTGCTTATTGATCCAGTTGTCAAACTATCAGCCACCTGTCCAGTTTTGCATCTGCCTGCATACCACCGTGCTTCCTTCCATGTTAGTAATTGACTAAACCTCTGAATATGTAAGGCAATTCCATTTAAATCTTTTCCTTTATCAGAGTTGCCATGGACATGGAGTCTCTTCATAGCAGTCAACTCTAACTAAGAAAACGTTCATCAAGGAGCTCCTTTCCCAAAACACAGTATTGTTTCACCATCTATTTATCTTGCCTTCTGCATGGTACACAGTTAAGGTATGTATCAGAAAGTTTTTTGTTAATTCTTCTGATAATCCACAAAAGGATATTTCATCATCATCAACAATAACATGCCTCTGCTAAGAGTGTCATTCTGGAGAATTGTTAGTTTACTAATGGTAACAAATATAACCAGAAATTGGTTATTGGATATTTTCAGTAATACAACAATCTCTATTAGCGTTAATTGTATTCATTTTCCAGTGAATCTTCACATATGTGGTAAATATGGGCAAGTCTTGAATCAAAGGCCCAGAGCATTTGCCCATCAGTGTGTGAATACCCAAGAGAAGTCTTACACACATAATGATCTTGGGAATTATTTATAAATCCTCACAGTGTATACTTTTTTTTAAACACAAATGATACTACAGAAAATTGTAATAAATGCTGACCTATTAATCACAAATATTATTCTATTGACACATTAAACCTCAACAGTCATAAAAAGTTTGCATATTGGTGAAGGACTTTATGAATATAAAGACTGACAAGTGCTTTAATTTGTATTCAAACATCAAAGTCCAATAATAAGCTTATCTTAGACAACAGTGCACAAAAGAAGAGACTGATAACTACTTTGATACTAAGTACAACTTATGATAATAAACAAATCTATATTGGAAAGAAAATCTACCAATGCAGGAAATTCAACAACAATGGACTGCCTTCCAGAGAGAATGTGACAGGGTAAGCTCCCAGTATTCTCAGAAACTGAAAGCTAGCTACAATTCAATCCTTTCCTTTATGAGGTGTGTAGTGGTCATGGAGTCTCTTCACATAGCTGCCTATGAGACAGTCTTCTGTTTGCCTTTAGAACAAGATGTGGAACTCTCAGCTCCTCTAGTGCCATGATGATAATGGACTGAACCTTCAAACCTATAAGACTGCACCTATTAAATATCCTTTATAAAAGTTGCCTTGTTCTTGGCATCTTTTCACAGCAATGGAAACCCTGAGTCATACATGTATCAGTGCATTAGACATAGATTTTCTTCGTGAGCCTATATTTTTTTCAGTCATTGACTTTTGGCCAGCTTCCAATGCTAGCTATGTATTTCCTTTGTGGGATGACCTCAGTTAAACCAGAAATGCTTCATTTACTTACAAAATAGTCTTGGAACTATTGTGTTGGTGGACACGCCTTACCTAACAGGTTGATTTTGCAGCAATAGGGATCAGCATCTATGGACATCCAATGCTGATTATTTTTGCTCAGTAGCCTTTCAGTCAGTTTGAATGCTACACCAGCATTTCCAAGACATTTTTAGACAAAAAGTAGATGCTCACTTCTCAGCATATTCCCTAGGGATATATAAAACCAAGTGATATATTCTTGTATTTTGATATAACTTATTATGAGTATTATCAGATTGGACCATTCTTATAGAATGTGTTTTTTTAATTGAAGAATTATGTTTCCTAAATTATATAATTTTAATATTAAAAATGTCCTAAGTCTTATTACTAGATCTTTGTAAGCATATATGCACTGTGATGAGTTAATGTTGAGACATTGTACATCCTTATCTTTCTTCTGAGTACAGTAGTCTTCAACTTTTGTAATAACAGTTTCAGGGTGTTGGCTACTATCTTGATTTGCTGAGGTATGTTCCTTCTGTTCTCATATTCCTCAGCACTTTCACAGTGAGCCTATTTGATAATGTGCCCAAGGCCTTTCATGGATGTGTTGACATGGTTATGTGTCTCTCTCACTGACTGTCCATATTTTGTGCTTGAGTTCCCTGGTTTGTTGGTGTTGAAACGGTCTTGCATCCTTGACATGAAATCAACTTGGGTTCCCTTTCTGTATCCATTAGAGAGAATCTCTTTGTCGATGTACATCTTTGCAACTTGTCTGTGATTTTTTTCTTTGTAAATAATTTTTTGCTTTTCTACTTTCTGTATCAAGGTAAAGCCAGATTTCTGTTTGTCTACCTAATATGATTTTTCATTCTGTATTCTGCAATATTCACTTTGCAAGATTATTATAGGTTTTTCTAAAAGAATTGAAGAATTCATTGCTGAGTATGTCCAGTCCTTAGACATGTCAGTGGAAATACTGTGCCAGCACTTCTTCACTGCTCGGCCTAGTTTTATGGCATAAGTGTTTGATTTTCACTTGTTTCTAGGGAATCATCTTTGCATTTTCAATTCTCAATAATTATGCATGACTTTTATCACCCATCTTCTATTTCCCATTGTCACAATAAACTACTAGGGTAGTGGCATAGAAAGAGACTATCCAAGCATCAATTAAATGTCTGGAAAACTAACTGACATGAAAGAAATATACATCAATATAATACATAAAAAGAGTTGCATATATACTAATATCATGGTTATGACAACATTGTATTTTAACATTCAGAATGAGTCCTTGTTTTTGAGACATGCATAAACATAATGTATATATGTATGCATCTATGTATGTATCTATGTATGTATCTATGTATATATGTATGTATGTATTCATATGTTTTTATGTCAGTCTGTGAGTGTATATGTATAGGTATATATGACAGGAGTCCCATGTTACACATTCTTCCTTTCATTGGAACTACAAGGGTTATTATCATAAAGGAAGTCCATAACAGCCAGGAACTGAAGGATCTCACTGGAGTCATATTTATTAATGATTTGGAACCTGAGAACTGCCTGAAACAATACCAAGACATATGCATGTTCAGTAAGATGTTTCCAATAGTGATAGCATTTTGACAGATTTGATGTAATGATTTGATGTAATGAGTGAATCATTCCAAGGGCATACTCTGAAATGATTCACTTTTTATCTATGCACAACCTCTTATGTTTAGCAGCCATCAGAGAAGTTCTGCCATGCCCAATTCTTGATGATTCTTCCTTGACATTACCTAGAACAGTTGTTCTCAACTTGAGGGCCAGGATCTCTTGGGGGTCAATTGCCCCTTTCACAGGGGTCACCTAACAGTACTATAAAACACATATTTCGGGCCGGGCAGTAGTGGCGCACACCTTTAATCCCAGCACTTGAGAGGCAGAGGCAGATGGATTTCTGAGTTTGAAGCCAGCCTGGTCTACAGAGTGAGTTCCAGGAGAGCCAGGGCTATACAGAGAAACGCTGCCTTGAAAAACAAACAAACAAACAACAAAACAAAACAAAAACCCACGTATTTCTGATGTTTTAGGAACTCTTGTGTCAGTTTACAGGTAAGTCTGCCACATCAACTTATTTGATCCTGCTACTGTTTTGAAAGGTCACAGAATTAAAAATGTGGAGATCCATTTAGAACATTTAGCATAAGGACATTCCATTCAAAGACAGATATTGGATTCTAGTGTGATGGCTAATGAAACTCTATTTACTTTTAGGCATCCATCTTAGTACCCACTAGCTATTTGTCCTGATTCTGGTCTTTGAATGATAAGTTACCAATAGTAACCCTGAATACTAGTGTTTTGCAGCAAGTAAACATATGTTTTGAGCCTGTTACCCACTGAGGTTTGAAAAAGGCCTGAGACTGTAGTCATTTTCCTTGCCATATTAAATATATCATTTCATGCTCTTTTGTCTGTAAGAATTTTGACAAGTTTTCTGGTATTATTTTCATTTTTATGTCTTTTCATATGGATTAGCATTGTCTATAATGGAGTTGTATTAATTTGGGCTTTTAATTTTTGAAACCTTGATGTGAAATTTCAATAAGGATTGCAGTCTATATTCCTGAGTCAGAAACTTAAAGATGAACAAGAAGAAAGATGAATGCTTCCCTGGTATATTCTCCACAGTTCAGTGTCCTGTCCACATTTCTTTGAAAATCACTTTTATTATTTAAACCATTCAAGACTTTAGTTCTCTTGCTCTGGTAAGCCTATCTAAAGTGTTTTCTGTGATTTATCTTTGTTCTTCTCCAATAATAAAAATTAAGTCTTTTGATCTTTCACTTATAATGGAATAAGCACAGCCTTGTCCCATTGTATTTTCACTGGATTTAACACTGTGAGGACATACATTTACAAGGACTGAAGACCTGTAGTTCTGAAAGAGAATAAATGTATTGTAAATGATGCTTAAAGAGTGAGTATATTGATGACTAATTTCTACATTGATTGGACTTGTGTCCTTTAATAATAATGGGAAAGTACAGTCTCATGTGCCACCACATAAAGTATATTTCAGGATTAGTCAAGTTGACTGTGGATTTGCACATATCTATACACTGACATCACTGAGCAATACATGGAAGAGCAGAATTTATGGAAGAGTAGAATTAGAATACACTCACTATCTTGAATCCGATTAGTAAATATTTAAGTTCACTAGTGGCAGAGATGATGTAAGGAATATGTGGCTTTCTTTTCCTATAAAACATATGTGTTTCAGAGGAGATGCAGATTACAGTATTCTGGTATATCATTTTGGCATTTCATGTCTCATAGTGATCATTGGTGTTCACACATGAAATCTTAGAAGAGATTCTGCCCAGTCTCAGTATGGTAAGTTTGTGATGTACAGATGAGTATTTTCTTTTTCTCTTTTGATTCATTTCATTTTTTTAGAAATATTGTAAACACAACTATCTCTACATTTATGTATGTAATAAATGCATGGAATGTATTAGTAAGAACTTTCTGGAGAGTATTACCTTGGTACCAAAGCCACCAAATTTCCCTCTTAATTTGTTCTCTTCTATTATTTAGCCTTAAGAATGTTCCATCCACACTATTTTTCCTCTACCCCAAGCTATGTATTATGTGGGTTAAAAATTCTGAAATGTTGGGGCTTTGTTTCCTGACAATAATTTTTTTTCAATATATAAGTGTTAATTTGCATATTTTTGTACTCTGAATGATACATTTTGCCCTTGAACCCCTAAGTGCAGCATTAAGTCTTTGGAAATGAAATCAGGCATGGTAATCAGCTGGGTGTAGAAAGAAAAAAAAGTTAAAATTACAAGATTCAGATTTTCAGTTAACTCAACCTCATAAACAATAGTGTTTTAAAATTTTCTGAACAATTACTGTAATTCTCAATTTCAAAAGTCAACTTGGTCTAAGAAAATGGTTCTACTTCATCTGAATGCACCATCTCTTACACCATTTATTTGCAGATACATATCCAATTATTCTGTAGTGAAAGACCACATGGAATTTATGAAATTGTTATTATATATATATTATATGTCAAATCTGAGAAAACTCTAAATAATTTAAATGCTAATAGTCTTTTATCTATTTATGGTTTTAAATATAGTCTCATAAAATAACCTTTACAAAGTACTTGATTCTGTATGTCATTTGAAATGAGGAATGTGTTCTCTGCTAGTATACTTCTTTTATGTTTAAAGAAAAACCTGTGATTCTTAATTCATCCAACAGTTCTGCATTTCATATTCAAACTTTTTGTTATAGAAATGGTACTGCATTGTACCTAGGCCTTAGGAAGTCAGCTGAGGATTTTAGGATTGTGTCAAGTGAGTCTCAGCTGCAGACAGGATTTATATAGTGTCCATAGTTTAGCAAGGCTGAAAGTTGTAGTATTTAGAAGCCCAGTGTTACTCATTCTAACTTCACCATTTGTGATATGACACTAGGATTCTATTTGATAGCAGCCCATACTTTACAAAGGTACATTCCTGCAACTGTGCCTCAAATGTGCATGTTGTATCCTGTAAAGGTTTACTGACTGTGATTCTATTATGTCATCCTGTTTCAGAGACAGAGAAAATACAATAAATAATATGACTATCTTAGATAGCATCTTTTCATACAATTAAATTTCAGTTTTCTTTTATTTTTGTTGGTACATTTCCCTGAATGTATGCATGTGTGTTGTGTATTCCTCCAGCCTGTAGAGTTCAGAAGAGATCATTGGATTTCAAAAGTTGGGATGAAAAGTCTGTTGTGAAGTTTCAGGCAGGTGCTGGGAAACAACTTTGGATTATAGAATCTAAACTGCAGACAAATTTTCAAATAATGTTATGATGGCAAGTCCTTCATCTGCTGATAAGGTCTTAGAAAACATCAGAAAATTCATGAAGAGAAGAGACCTTATAAATGTAAGCAATATAGTATGCAATTCTACATATTGTATTTATAAAAACAGAAGTCTTTACCTTTGGACACATTTTCTACAGCACTTCTAAAAGACATTTGTCCTTGATTTTTTGCCATATTTAATCTTTGTCAGAAAATACCTCATATCTTTAGGGCTTTTTTATTAACCTAGGAAAACACTTTTGTCTGGTAGCACATGGCAAACAGATAGTTTTCGATTATAGGGTCTGTTAACATTCAAGGATGTGGCTGTGGACTTCTCAGAGGAGGAATGGGAATGTCTTGACCCTGCTCAGAGGAGATTGTACTTGAATGTGACATTGGAGAATTACAGAAATCTATTTTTTGTGGGTAAGAATACTCTTATTGTAGAATTCCTGCTTCATTCTTTAAATTTTCCAATTGTGTGTTTACATAAACTCTCTGAAGTGTCTAGAAGTTCCCAAGTAAGGGAAATTCTGGTTACCAACATAAATTTTTTCATTGTTTTTCCTTTACATTTCTTTCCATTCTTTGGAAGAAGAACCAGTGTTATATTCTGTGTGATCTTTCTAAACCTCTTATCTATTTTAAACAGCTGTTCCAATTGGTTAATTTTAATTTTAGTCTTGCATTAAGGTCTTCACTTTATTATGAATTTGAACATTGCAGAGGCTTTTAAATAGAGGAATTGCTGGGGGTTGTGAGAAATTTGTTGTTATTTATTTACTTTTCAACATGTGGTCTCCATATTTAGGGCTGACACAGCTTGATCTTTATGTTGTAAATTCCATGCCAGTGTGGATTACATGATGAATTTCTAGCTTACCAAAGATATACAATGTTACTCTGCTACAAAACACAAATAAGAGAATAGAGAAATATTGTTTATATAATCCTACAGAGAGCTCTTTTCTGTAATTTTCTTTGTTTTTCCAATATTTTTTATTAGATATTTTCTTAATTTACATTTCAAATGCTATCCCAAAAGTTCCCTCCCCCCTTCCCCCCGCCCTGTTCCCCTGCCCACCCACTCCCATTTCTTGTCCTGGTGTTCCCCTGTACTGGGGTATATAAAGATTGTAATACCAAGGGGCCTCTCCTCCCCATGATGGCCAACAAGGCCATCATCTGCTACATGTGGAGCTAGAGACACGAGTTCTGGGGGCTCTGGTTAGTTCATATTGTTGTTCCTCTTATAGGGTTGCAGACCCCTTCAGCTCCTGGGGTTCTATCTCTAGCTTCTCCATTGTGGGCCCTGTGTGCCATCATATAGATGACTGTGAGCATCCACTTCTGTACGAGACAGCTATATCAGGGTCCCTTAAGTAGACACTTGCTGTCCTATGCAATAGTGTCTGAGTTTAGTGACTGATTATTGGATATAATTTTCAATCACCCTTTCATCCTACCTTCTACAAAGTACAGTATTTAGGAATTATTAGGCTATTGCTGTATGATGTCATTTCTGATAGATGAGGTTTCAGTGTCTTTAGATCATCCTTGTAATGGCTGTGAAACAAGAAAGGCCTCTCTTGAAAGCTTTATCCTTGAAAATGATTAATTTGCCTTAGTAAACGTCAGCAAACATGGAACATTGTCTTACTTATCCATTAATCCCTGTCATCTGTACACTTTTTCAGAGAGTCATCACATATGTCGTAAATATGAGAATGTTCAAGACACACAGCATATTGTTGATGAGCATGTGAATATCCATGAGAAGTCTTATAAATGTTATAAGCTTGGCAAAATCATTCATAAATTCACTGAATGTACACCTTATAAAACTAACCTTGGGGATACATCTATTAAATCATCAAAACTAAACAGACATGAAACCAGAATCACCAGAGAACCTTGCCGATCTAAAAACTGTATAAACTACCTAAATTTGTGTTCTGGCATTAGTCTAAATCAAGGAATCCACATAGGAAAGAAAAAACACAATGATAGAGCAATTGATAAGGTTTTCCACTCTAAACAAAAACTCATGCTGAAACAAACCAATAGTGGAAAGAAATCTTACAAATGTAGTGAATGTGCCAAATGCTTCACCAAGAAATGTGATCTTGGTATTCATCAGAGAATTCATACGGGGGAGAAACCTTACAAATGTAGTGAATGTGGGAAATACTTTACCCAAAAAGGGAGTCTTATTATTCATCAGAGAATTCATACAGGAGAGAAACCTTACAAATGTAGTGAATGTGACAAATGCTTTACCCAAAAGTGCAGTCTTATTTTTCATCAGAGAATTCATACAGGAGAGAATCCTCACAAATGTAGTGAATGTGACAAATGTTTCACCCTCAAAAGTGATCTTAGAGTTCATCAGAGAATTCACACAGGAGAGAAACCTTACAAATGTAGTGAATGTGACATGTCTTTTATCACGAAATCCAATCTTAGAAGACATCAGAGAATTCATACAGGAGAGAAACCTTACAAATGTAATGAATGTGAAAAATCCTTTACCCACAAATGCAGTCTTAGTATTCATCAGAGAAGTCATACAGGAGAAAGACCTTACAAGTGTAGTGAATGTGACAAATGCTTTACCAACAAAGGCTACCTTGTATGTCATCAGAGGAATCATACAGGAGAGAAACCTTACAAATGTGATGAATGTGACAAATGTTTTACCCACAAATGCAGTCTTAGTATTCATCAGAGATCTCATACAGAAGAGAAACCTTATATATGTAGTGAATGTGGTAAATTCTTTAGCCACAAATGTAGTCTTCGCACTCATCAGAGAATGCATACAGTAGAGAAAATTTACAAATGAAATGAATGAGACAAATTCTATACCAAGAAAATACCAGAGCTTACATATTGGAGAGAAACTTCACAAACATAATGTATGATGAGAGGTCTTTACCTGTATCGTACGTCCAAGAAAATATCTGAACATTTATAGTGGGAAAAAGTTTCCATCAGACAAAAAAATGACATGTGATTTATCCAAGCGGTATTCTTTGCAACACTTGAGGGTCCACATGGAGAATTATCATGAAAACAAGAAACTTGTGAAAGTCTTTACATTCAAGTCTTATAAGCTATGCTGCGAGAAACACTGAAAATGTGATACTGAATGAAATTTTTCATTGTAACTTTTTAATTGTTTACCCTCAAATATTTCATAATGAAGACAAAATTGGAAAGCCAGAAGAGTGTGGAGTTGTGTAACAGTTTACTGAATACTGAACTAATCCATTGCAAAGGGAAAATTAATTAAGGTGGGTAATAACACCTCTCAAAATAAGTAATAAAACCAATAGCATTCTGTATATTTATCTCAAATGAAAAACTCAGATATGTTATTGTAGACTGCTGTCTGTATGCAGGAGAGGGCAGGCGAGATAAGACTAGACCCTGTGATTTGACAGTGGAAAAGGAAGGTGGGCTGAGAGTGGGGACAGAGATGGACAGGGAGGGATATAGGAGGACAGAGATGAAGAGACAAGATGCAACTTATCGGAGAGGAAGATGAACCTGATCCACATGGCTTGAACGCATCACAGGTAGCTGTGGATATCATAGAAGAGCTATAGATTAATATAGGCAATTTGCTCCATCTAGAAGTGTAGCTTGTATATATATATATATATATATATATATATATATATATATATATATATATATATATATATATATATATATCAATTGAGTTTTGAGTTCTTTGTGTGTGGGCATTTGTTGGGGCTGAGAATTTATTGATAAAAATCTGAGTGATAAATAGCAAGCCTCTGGTGTTTTGACTTTATTGGGTTATGGGGATTTATGACAGCTAGCCACAGGAGGCAAGTGGCTGGGAATATACAAGCATTTCAGAGGCAGGTGAACCAAAACAGGGAAGACTGCAACTTACAGCTCCCAATGGGGGAGGGGAGACTGTGTTACCGGAGCATAGCCAGCATTAGCATGGATTGTTTTTTAGTAATTACACACAACATATTGTACTTCTTGAAAATAGATTTGACAAGTTGAACCACCAAGATAGGATGTTCTTTATTCTGTAAATATGCCTACAGATATGCAGTTTCCTAGTAATGTCCAGGATTCACAGCTTGTGCCATATGATGTTTTCACATTTCAGCATTTCTACTTTCTTTGAATCTCTTTGGCTCTGGTCAACAACTCCTTGTCCATAGTCCTGTATGTAACTCCAATAAAGCTCATTGTTTCAACAAACTGGAATTGATTGCTTTCTGTTTCCACTTGGGTTAGGTGTGTGTGTGTGTGTGTGTGTGTGTGTGTGTGTGTGTGTGTGTGTAAAATAATTAATCATCTCCCCAGAAAATGTCCCTCTCATGTGGGTTGCTTAATACCATTGGAAAACATCTATTTTCAGTGTTCTTAGGACTGAGACACCATTCCTTTTTATCCAGGTTGAGTCTGCCTCCATTAGAATACTTTGAATGATATGATGCTGCTATTGCACTAAAAACATGTGAATCATTGTATTAGAGAGACTGCATTTATATTAACTAAAAGAGGGGAGATTGTGTTTAATGTTCCAGGCTTACTTCCATAATAGTACTAGGTTAATTAAAATGGCTCCATGCAGACAGAATGTACAGTATTTGCAAGCCTGAGAAATCAGGCTGTTCTCTTTCTTGAATTCAAGAATGGATGAGAGAAATGTCCACCAAAGAATAAATGAAAATATGGCTTCAAAGTTGTCAGTGACAGACATTATCCACAGGGCTGCGTGGCTCTTAACTCATACTGATACCCCTTGATTCAACCAAACTACAATAACCCTCAAAGCAGTGGTACCTATGAGCAAATACTACATATCATCATGGTGTCCTCCTGTTCTGTTGTAGCTTAACACTCCACTCTATATACCCCAAGGAATAAATTTCATTTGAGTTATGTTTGTTAATTTACAGAACAGAATACTATACATATCCCAGAACATTCATCCTGGAAAAAAACCTCAGTAATTGCATTTACTAAGGTATTATCTTCATCTTAATTTCATGTTTGAGTCCATCTTTACAAATAATGAGACTGAAGTTTTAATGAACTAACCTATGAACAATAGATAAGGTACATGTTCATGGACAGTTTAGAAATCCCCAAAGTGTTCTGGAAAATCATTTTGAGGTAGTGAAAAGAAGAGGAGAAAGTCTTCAAAGCATTATATTTGAACATTGATACTAAATTCAGAAAGCTTTAGAAAATTTGCACCATAGGCAAAGTGGTATGTTACAGTGAACAAATCAATATCATTACATAATTTGACACTGATTTTAAAAAATATATAGAAGTCATTTAACTCATGAGAAATCACTGGGTGAGAATATTATGTTGCCTTCAGTATTGAAAGTTTATTAAAACATGATCTCATGTTTTAGTAGCATCTTGAATATACAGACACCCCTTCTTTCTAATGATCACAAAACAATTCTATGAATTTCTGCATCTGGGATATTGAAGTTCATACAAGACAGTTGAAACTTTGGTGTCTGGAATGACCCTTAACAACCTGGAAATTGCAACCAGCTGGACAGTCTGGGGTCATTCCAACTTTACATGTTCAATGGATCTACGTCCCACTACTTGATGACCTTAAGATCATTATCACAAATCATCACAGATTTCAAGCATCTTGGTAAGTTTCAAAGATGCACAATGAAAGACATCTGACTTGGCTTCCTCCACACAATATTTTTTTTTATTTTGTAACCACTGACACACATACTCATTTATGGTGCAGCAAGCATACAGTGAGGATCCACAAAATAGATCCAGGTAGGCTCACAGCTCAAGTTATGTGGAAGAGGTCATGTGCAGACTGGGAAAGATTAAATTCAATGGGGCAGGGACAATCAGCATATCTGAGGATTGATGGTCAATTAAAGGGAGTCTCTGAAATTGGAACATTCAGGCATATTTGTGGAAGATCATAATAAAGGCCAGATTACAGTAGCCTGATGAGCATTCCTAGAGGAACTTCCAATTGCTACATTTATAGGAACCCACCAGGATTTACACTGTACCTTGCAAGTGATAAGAAAGCTGCAGATCATCCTGTGGGACAGCCTGGGTAAGGGAGGCATTCAGAGTAGGTAGGAGGTGGCATTACTTGGTTGGTACAGGTTTGTGATAGAACAGGTTTGAAATCAGAACAGTGATTGAGGGCCTGAAAGCTTCTTTATCTGAGCAATCTGGAAGCCACGTGGTATAGAACCAGGAGTAGCGGACACTAGTTTGGTTCTCACAGTGATGTGAAAATTTCCATCTGCAGTTGTGTGTGTTGACCTTGGGGCAATTATCAGTCACCAGAGCAGTGAAGGGAACCACAATGCAAATGCCATGGTAACTCCCAAGTCAAAGTAGCTGCTGGGCAATGTGACAGTGCTGGGCAATGTGACAGGCAGGAATAAGGCCAAAATGAGATTGGTTTCTTCACCCAGGAGAGCAAACCAGTGAGAGAACAGATTGTTGAAACCAACCATGATAATCACCGTGTTTGTTTTAAGGTTCTTTTGTGGTTTCTTTGTTTGTTTGTTTTGTTTTGTTTTTTATTTTATTTTATTTAAATAAGTATATTTACTTTACATCCTACTTTCTGACCCCCTTTTTGTCACCCCGAACCACCTTCCCTTCTGCAAGCAGGTAGGGACCCTTCTGGGTAGTCACACTACTGTGGAACTTCAAGTCTCTGCCAGGCTTTCTCTGCCACTGAGGCCAGACATGGCAGCCCAGCCAGAACATATCCCATGTGCAAGCAACAGCTTTTGGGATATCCTGCATTCCAGTTGTTCAGGAAGTATATGAAGAACAATATACACATCTGCTTCATACATTAGGCCTAGGTCCAACCTGTATATAGTCTTTCACTTTTGGTTCAGACTGAGAGCCTCAAGGGTCCAGGTTAGTTAGTTGATCTGTTTAATACTTACTTTGAAGGAATAACAAAGTTATAAGAGGATGGTGGTAACTGGGAGGAAGGATGATATGTAGGGAGGATGGGCAGTTTAGGATCAGGTATGTGCAGGATATAGGGCTAAATGGCCATGAAAGTGAATAGAAATCTCAACTGATAGGGTAGGAAGTAGTGAGCATCTCCAGGACAAGATAGAGACCTGGGACAAGGGAGGCACACAAGAATCTATGGAGGTGATCCTTAGCTATGACTCACTATATTGGAGATATGAAACCTGAAGAGGACACCTGTATCCAGGCAGGAACCCCAGTGGAGCTATAGAGACACCAACACACCTAAAAATTTTTCAACCCAAAATTTATGCTGTCTACAAGAAATTTAGGCATGGTGAAAGGAGCAGAGACTGACTGAATGGTAAACCACTATCCAGCCCAAATTTAGACCCATGCCATGGGCAAGAAACAATCCTAACAATATTAATGATATTCTGTTAGGCTTGCAGACAGGTCCAAGTTGTTCTTGAGCAGCTCCACCAAGCAGCTGACTCAGACAGATACAGACAGCCACAGCTAAAGTGGATGAAGCTTGGGGAGTTTTGGAAGAATAGGAGTAAGGATTTCAGGCCTAAAGGGGATAGGAACTCCACAGGAAGTCTAACAGAGTCAACTAACCTGGACACGAAGGCCTCTCAGAGTATGAACCACTAACCAAAGTACATATATAGGCTAGAACTAGACCTCCTACCATTTATATAGCAGATGTTTATCTTGGTCTTTATGTGGGTCCTGAACAATTGGATTCAATTTCCCCCAATAAAATGATATAGGGTAATAGAATAGATGTGAAAACAGGAGCCCATGTCTCCTGAACAAGAGGGGAATATGAATGCTGTGCCACAAAGCTGTGCTTCCAATGTGTCCAAGGAATTACTGCAAATTAATGGCAAGTAAGCTTTTATGTGAGTTCAGGTCATCTCTAAAGGGCAGTTATCCACCACTGTGTAAGGCCTATTGAAAAATGTCAGCTCAGGCCTTTAATCCAACACTTAGAGGCTGAGGTAGGTGTATCTTTGAGTTAGAGGTCAGATCTCAGCTTTATCTACATAGCAGGCTCATGCCAGCTGTGGCTCTCTAATGAGACCATGCTCAAAAATAAAATAACTAATTATTATAGTTAGTTTTTCATTGAAAGATACTTCATATAGGAGGCTTGTTTTCAAGTACTTCAGAGAATGGGGGGTTGGAGAGATGGCTCTGCAGGTAAAGGTTTGTCAGCAAGCTTTATGACCTGAGTTCAAATCTTTAGACTCCACAAGAAGGAAGAGAATCTGGACCCCTCATATGTGCTAAGACATACAGAGAAAATAAATGTAAAGTCTTAAAAAACTAGTAAAGCATTTCAGAATTAAAATAAATTAAACTTCTTTTGTTTTTCAGAAATTTAAAGTTGTTTGGTTTGAATAATTGTATATCAGTAAGAATTTAAGATCATTTCATTTGAATTAGTGTATACTGATAAGAATTTAAGGTTGTTTTGTTTTTATTTCACATTAATAGAAATTTAAGGTTTTTTAAATTTTGTATGCTGATAAGAACTGAAGGTTGTTTTGTTTGAATTATTGTATGTTAATAGAAATCTAAGGTTGTTTTGTTAGACTATATTGCACATAAACTATTTAAAGCATGATGTGACCTTCAATTTTTTTGGTTCTTATCATTTTTATTGCATATAGATTGTAAATATTAGGGGGGAAATACAATTTTTAAATAAAAAGGGAAATATGAAGTAGAAATTTCTAAATATGTCAGGTGATATAGATTGATATGGTGTTTAGCTGATACAAACTTAGGTGGTGATGCCAATTCATGTGATTTCTTGATGAGACAAGACCTGAGGGAGTTGTATAATGTTTGGAGTAAGTATAAATAGGACTCATCTGACAGTGATAGCACACTTACACAGCTAGCATTGCAACACTTGGTTGGTTTTGAGTATTCATCATCACTGACCTACATACACTTGGTTGAGAGAAGCACACTAGAGAACTCCTGGCATCCTGGCTGAACATAGTCACTGCCACTGACTCGGAAGACAGCTGACAGCTTCTTCTTGTCACTGCTGCTGACTCATGCTTGGTATTTTGACACTACTTAACTGGAATGTTTAGCTATCAGAACCCTAAATAATTACTTCTAAACAAATCTACATCTATTTATCTCTATTTACCATCTTACCTACTTTTGGATACTAGGCTGCAAGGTGGGTGGAAGCATTTAAGAACCCTTATTAAAAGTTGGTTTTACAAAAATCTAAGCCTACATGCACCAGAGATGAGTAGATTTCAGGTGTCAACAAATCCGTAAGCACATGATAACTTCTGTGATATTGAATGCCAAAGAGGGGAACAATACTACAATCGGTATCTCTTCACAGAAACATCAATTTTATAATAAGAGCAAGCCATATTCCTTCAGGTGCCTGTACACTCTAAAAAGTTAAATGTTTACTATTAGGATTCAAGTCAGTTAGTCTTTAAATGTACTTCTCCTTAAATGGATCAGTGATGTCAGCAAAATGTTCATGATTCCATGTATACTTACATGAACCTGGTTCTGGAAGGTCATACCTGAAATGTAACCTGTGTGGTAAAGTAGGCCTTCCTTCCTCATGAATATATAAGTAATCAAGTCCATCCTCTCTAGCAACTGGGAATCAATATATTCTTGTATTATCTCCTACAAAGAAACAAATTCAGAAATGCAGGTCTTAGGTTCATGAATAATATTTGCCTTCACAATTACAAATGAAGAATGCTATAATTGAGTCAAAGTTGTGCTATATTGGAAACAAGAATTAAAGACTTTCTTGATAATCACAATAAAGTAATACATAGGAAGCAGCTTAGAAGATATCAACAAGCCGGGCGTGGTGGCGCACGCTTTTAATCCCAGCACTCGGGAGGCAGAGGCAGGCGGATTTCTTAGTTCGAGGCCAGCCTGGTCTACAAAGTGAGTTCCAGGACAGCCAGGGCTACACAGAGAAACTCTGTCTCGAAAAACCAAAAAAAAAAAAACGAAACCAAACCAAAAACAAAAACAAACAACAACAAAAACAACAACAAGAAGAGGAAGGATATCAATAGAAAGCAGATAATTAAAGACTAAATTATTTCCAAATAAAACAATTTTCAAAGAATTGTGGACATAAAATTGCCTGGGTTGCATTTATCAGAGAAATAGGTAACTTTCACTGCTGCTCCTATCTGAGTTTCTGTCTTAGGAACAATACCAGAACTCTACTTGATAGTTCACACCAAGGTGTCAAAACTATCAAACTAAAATTGATACAAATCTGATAAGGAAAAAAATCCTCATATAAACACCCAAAACCCAAATAATAGCATATGACTTCCCATCATTCCCACATACAGGAAAGTATGGAAGAATATATTTAAAGTGGTGAAAGAAAGAACCTGACAACTATGTTACTGTATCAAGAACAACTGTCTCAAAATTTCATAAAGACAAAAGAGAACTTGAAGAAAGTTATGATATAACATGGACCATTTATGAGAGCATCCTGGCAGGTCATAATTAGAGCAAAGTATACACAGAAGAATCAAAGAGAAATTATACTTGCAAAGAAAAATCACAGACAAGTTTCAAGGATGGAAGTAGACACAGAATTTTTTCTAAGATACACAGAAACAGAATGCAAGTTCATTTTATGCAATAGATGCAAAAATGTTTCAACACATAGAAACATCAATTTTTTTCACCACATATTTAGGCTCAGTGAGAGAAAGAATATGACCATGTCAATTGATTCACCTAAGGAAAAGATAATACCTTTTTCCAATATAAAAACTCTCATGGGGAAAACAGAAGAAAACATCCCACCATAACAAAGATGAGACAAATAACTAAGTCTAACATTTCACAAAATTAGAATACTGAAAAAAATTCCATGCCTAATAAATTCATGCATGTCAACCCCCACAGCACTAATGCAACAAAGAGGATGAGTGAATGCCCCACTGGGGTTGCAGAGCAATTTTTAACAGTTGTAATCAGGAATGTCACAAGAAATGTTTTCTCAAATATACTGCAACAATTCAAAAATTACAAATGTATCACATGTGATAGTATAATGTCTTTAGTACTAGCACGTAAGAATCAGGTGCAGGCTCTGGAAGGAAAGCTAGAATGATCTACATAGCATGTTTCAGTAATCAAGATCAGAAATGGCAACATATTAAGACTTTTTAAATTTTCATGTTATTTTTAAATTATTCACTTTACATCTGCTCAATGTCCCATCACAGTATTTGCCAAAATTGACCCATATAGTTGGTCACAAAGTAAGCCTCAACAGATACAAGAAAATGTAAATTATGCCTTGTGTCTTATCAGACCACAATGGATTAAAGCTTGACTTCAACAGTAATAGAATCATTGGAAAGCCTACACACTAGTGGAAACTGAACAACTCTCTACTCAATGGTTTCTGGGTCAAGGAAGAAATAAAGAAGTTAAGACTTTCTGGTATTCAATAAAAATGTAGGCTCAACATACCCAAATCTATGGGACACAAGGAAAGCAGTGCTAAAAGGGAAGTTCATAGCACTAAGTGCCTCCAAAAAGAAATTAGAAAGTACTCATATCAGCAATTTAAAAGTACACCTGAAAGCTCTAGAATAGCAAGAAGCAAGCACTCCAAGGATGAGTAGAAGGCAGGAAATCATCAAACTCAGAACTGAAATCAATCAGTTACAAAGAAAACAGTGCAAAGAATAAAGGAAACCAAGATATATTACTTTGAAAAATAAAGAAGATAGATAAACCCTTGTCCAAACTAACCAAAAGACAGAGAGAGTATCCAAATAATGAAACTCAGTAATGAAATGGACATAATATCTGACACTAAAGAAGTTCAAAGAATCATTAGGTATTACTTTAAAAGTCTGTACTCCATAAAATTGGAAAAGTCCCAATGAAGTGGATGATTTTTTAAACAGATACTACTTACCAAAGTTAAATCAAGATCAGATCAAGTATTTAAACATCCCCATAACCCCTAAAGAAATAGAAGCAATCACTAAAAGTCTAACAACAACAACCTAGGGTCAGATGGTTTTAGTGCAGAATACTATTTTCAAGGAAAAGATAATACCAGAACATCTCAAACTAGTCCACAAAGCAGTAACAGACAGAACACTGTCAAACATATTCTATTATGGCACAGTCACCCTAATATCTAATTCATAAAATGACTCAAGAAAGAACATTTCAGACTGATTTTTCTTGTGAACATTAATGAAAAAATAATAAAATACTCACAAAACCAATCCAGGGACACAGCAAACATTACATTCATAAAGATCAAGTAGGCTTCCCCCAGGGATTCAGGGAAGATTCAGTATATAAAAACCCATCAAAGTAATCCACAAAAAACAAACTGAAAGAAAAAAATTATATGATCATCTCATTAGATCTTGAAAAAAACACTTTTGATAAAATCCAATACCCCTTCCTGTTAATGGTATTAGGGAAGTCAGGAATACAAGTTATATAACTAAACATAATCAAAGCATTATACAGCAAGCCAGTAGCTAACATCTAATTGAATGAAGAGAAACTTAAAGCATCTCCAATAAAACCAAAGACAAGAAAAGTTTGCCCACTGTCTCCCTATCTCTTCAATAGAGTAGTTGAAGTTCTAGCCAGAGCAATAAGAAAACTAAGGAGATCAAAGGGATAAAAATTGGAAAGGAAGAAGTCAAAGTAATGCTATTTGCAGATGATATAATAGTATACATAAGCAATCCCAAAAAATTCTACCAGAGAAGTCCTCCAGCTGATAAACACCTTCAACAAAGTGGCTGGTAACAAAATTAACTGAAATCAGTAGCATTGCTTTATACAAATGACAAACAAGCCAAGAAAGGAATGAGGGAAGCAAAAGCCTTCACAATAGGCATAGATAATATAAAACGTCTTGGTTAACTCTATCCAAGCAAGGGAAATATCTGTAAGATAAGAACCTCAAGTCCCTGAAGAAAGCCACAGAAGAAGATACCAGAAATATCTCCCATGTGCATGGATAGGTAGGATTACCATATTGAAAATGGCCATCTCACTAAAAGAAATTTACAAATTCAATGCAATACCCATCAAAATTCCAACACAGTTTTTTATAGACATTGAAAGCATAATGGTCTACTTCATATAGAACAACAAAAAGCCAGGATAGCCAAAATGATCCTGAACAGTAAGAAATCTTTGGGAGAAATCACCATCCCTGACCTCGAGGTGTACTATAGAGTAATACTGATTAAACTGCATGATATTGATGCATAAGCAGACACGAAGATCAATGGAATTGAATTGAAGGCCCAGAAATTAACCCACACACCTATGGAAACTTGATTTTTTATGAAGAAGCCATCTTCAACAACTAGTGCTGGTTTAACTGGATGCCTTCATGTAGAAGAATGAAAATAGACCCATACTTATCACCCTGCATGAAACTCAAGTCTAAATGAATCAAAGACTTCAACATAAAACTGGATACACTAAATCTCATAAAAGAGAAAGTGTTAAATACACTTGAAAACATTGGTACAGGGGACAAGTTTCTGAACAGAACACCAATGACTCAGGCTCTAAGACCCACAGTTGATAAATGGGACCTTATGGAACTGCAAAGCTTCTGTAAGGCAAAGGACACTGTCAATAGGACAAATGTGTAGAGAGCCACTCTGAGCACTGACAGCATTTTCACCATTAAGTAATGGCGCTGGCATCCAGCATTCTCACATGTGATCCTTGGAATGTGCTTTGTCCTGGCGTGAAAGCGCGCGAGTCACAGAGCCCATGCCCGGGGCGATTTGGGTTTATGGCCTTGTAGCCAATCCTATGGGAACACGCTGCTCCAGGGCTAC
>LR753963.1:85476-108892 GCA_902729485.2 Mus minutoides | reverse complement strand
GGGATTAGGCTTTTATTGCTGGAATTCAACCCACCAACAAAAAGAATCTGCAATCATCCTTTGAGAAATGTTCTAGATTTTAGTGGAGCCCCTCCAGAACAACCCAGATATTTTTAATCTGTTTTTATTACTCAGCTTTTAGGCGCAAAAATAGAGTAATCACTCCTTTAAAAACAAAAACCAGCTGGGATGTAACTCAGTGTAGAGCTTTGCCTACTGTGTGAAAGGCCCTGACTGTGAGCCTCAGGGTTGAGAATAAAATAGAGACTGAATGAAAATAATTTTGTTTGTTAATAATCTTTAGCAATAGCTCTGAGAACATGACTATTCATTTGAATAGTTCCAGTTATGTACCTGGAAGGTGGCTTCTTAATAAACATTTTATTTGCAGTTCTGTTCAATAAAATACATCTAAGTAAAGATTTTAAAATGGAGCTCTCCCTTTACAATTTAAACTCATTATATACATGGTGATGTTTTAGGACCCACCTTTAACCAATCAAACAGCCTCCACTTTGGTTAAAGGAAAACATCATTGTTGATGGGACTTTGACATTTTATTTTTAAAACATTAGGATGTGGTTTGTGGCTTCTGTAATTTCTTCTCCTTGAATTGTCAGCATCTAATCAAGAATTCAAGCTGTTTAAGTCATGGTGTATGGTACACTTGGGGGATTTCTTCCTTCTCGTCCTAACTTCTGCTGCACTGCATAAGAAATAGAATGTTTAATCCAACAGGCGTGATCAGTTGTTTTAAAACATTGGTTGACTTATTTTTCTAGACATTTCTCATCGCTGGATTAGGATCAGGACTAACAGAAGCTGTCGTGGTTAACCCTTTTGAGGTGGTAAAAGTTGGTTTGCAAGTCAATCGGAACATGTTCAAAGAGGTAACCATTTAATGTTTTCCTACTATTAAGGGAATATAATAAAAAGGTGTGTATATACACATACATAAGATTATAAACCTGGACCTCATACACTTATAAAACCACAGAAAAACAATCTTTAAGAAGTAGAATAAGAAAAAGTTGATTATATTCTGCAAAGCATCACAAATTCATTAAGATATGATAGATAAACAAGCATATACATTTTTTAGAGTACTAATGAAAGTTAGAGTGACTTGGTAGAGTTTCCCCTAAATTTACTTTTACACACCATGAGAAGATGCCGCAGCAAACACACTGAGGTGATAGCATTATTGTGCTTTTAGAAAGATGAAGTCATTTTTTTAAAAAAAATTAGCTCACTCCTTTCTGCACCCCACCCATAACCCACCCCAAAAGTTTCTGATAATCTGTCAAAGTTGTCTTTGGGTTAAACCTGAATGAGCAAGTGTTGAAGCCTGCATAGACGTCACCACTTGCACAATGATGGCTCTTGACATCTAATCACTGATACGCAGTGCTCCGTGTAGACAGCTTCTCTTGGTGTGTTCTGCCTTCACTTCCTTCTAGTTACCTAATAATTCCCTTTGCACTGCCAAATCTCACTGTTCCTGCTGTATTCTTTTTTGGATTCTAAACACAAGCATGGGGAAAACAAGGGAATTAACATTCCAGATCCCTTTCTAGCATTTTAAGTCCATACGTAGGTAGCATGTGGTGTGCATTGGTCTGGGGTATCTGCTGACCTGGATTTTTCTACTGGAAAAAAAAAAAAAAATATATATATATATATATATATATATATATATATATATATATATATACACCCCTGCCTACTACTTAAGCAGCTGGTAATGGGTGGAGACCCCCTTATCACCAGCCCACTTCCTGCCTGCTGATAATGCCTGGGAGGTTCCTGACAGCTTCTTTGGCAGGGGGGTTGGGATAAGGGGGCCTTACTCACCTGCTTCTGCCAAGACCCAGAGTAGGGGAGATTGGGCAGGGTAGGGCTGTTGTACCAGATGGTATCTACTCAGATAAACTTAACCTAATCCAAAAAGTTATGTTTTGGTTTGGGGGTTGGGGATTTTTGTTTTATTGTTTTTGTTTTTGTTTGTTAGTTTGTTTAATTTCAATGGTTTTCTGAACATCAGAAAGGTCTGAAAAACTCAATGTAGCACTAGATTTTTTTTATGTTATTTTCCAGTCTTTCTATCTTAAGAGAAAATGAAGGTGATATTTAGGAATATAAAAGGAGAGTGGTCCTTTTCAAATGCCCCCATCATCATGCAGCGTCTAAAACAGTTCCCATGAAATCAGCCTAAGAAAAACTAGTTTATTAGAGTAGGAAAGTGACCAGCAAGAAGAAGGTTTTGGAGATCACTACTCGACGCCTCATTTTGCCCATGAGGAAGCTTGTCCCAGAGCAAGGGGAGCCAAGGAACAAACAGGTTTTCAGCTGGAGGTCTTTGTCCAGGCAACATGTGACACAGAAACAAAAAACAAGGAAGAAGACCAAGGAACACTCACTAGAATAAAAGTAAGGACTGTCCACAGGACTGTGTTTATTCCTAATGCTCTTTCTGTCTCTCTGGCTCCCAAGGAGAGTCCAGGTAAGAACTCAGGCTGCACACGCCAATCCTTCGCTAGAGCACCATGCCGATTCAACACAAAAACTTTCTGCATATGAGCACAGTCCAGGTCTTTTTGTGCAACCCGTGTAAACTGCTTGTGTATTTCAGTCATCTTTTAACTGAGGGATAGAGGGAGCTTGCTCAGAGTAATTTCTTTTACAGAATTCACCGAACTAAACCTTGTCTCATATTTACTTAGGATAAAATTTACTTGCTGCATTATAAAATATTTCATAAATGTTGAAAAATAAGAATTTAACAAAATGATCATCATATAGATGATCTAGACCAGCGGTTACTCACAGTAACTCAGGAGCTGAGCTAAGGTTTCATTTTGATGTGGTACTTTCTAGGCAGTATCACACGAATTGAAAATGCATTTAGCAGTGAGTGAGGGTAACCAGGCATGTAATAAGCCATCAACTGCCCATAGGTCCCCAGCTAGAGGTGGGGGCTCATGAACCCCCTCCTACCCCATGGTAGAATGTTAACTGGTTTGATCTTGTTCAGGTGTCTTGCAGGCATCCACAACTGCTGTGAGTTCAGGGGTGTGATAGTCCTGTCATGTCCAGAAGATAGTTTTGTGACTATCCTCCCAACCCTCTGGCTCTTACAATCCTTCTGCCCTGTCTTCCATGATAGTCCCCGAGGCTTGAGAGTGGGTGGAACTTAGATGCCCTTTTCTTGGCTGATCATTCCACGGAGAATTATGTGCTGAGCTTCTACCAACCGTGAATTTCATTAACCAGAGTCTACACAAAGAAATTTCTCTGATGAAGTCTGAGAGGTACATTCTACAAGTGGTAGCAGATTCACCCATTGGGCCTCTGAGCTCCCCAACCATGGGCCCATGGGAGATTTACAGTGGCATGGGTTTCCTCGTGCAGCATCCAAAAGGAAAATGCTTAGTTACCCCCAGCATATTTATGCCACTGTGTTTTTAAAATATTTATTGACAAGTTGTGGCTTTTTTTTTTAAACACACTGTTCATTTCACCATCCCAGTTACTGACTGGCAGATATCTAATTTTTATAAGTTTTCATATATTCTAGATGTTACCTATGAAGTATAGCTAGAGGAGATTTTTCTCCTATTCTTTAGGCTGCCTGTTCTCTGCAGATAGTTTCGTTTGCTATGCAGAAACCTCTAGCTTCATGTATTCTCATTCATTGAATCTTAAAACTATTTTTATAGTTTTATGCAGAAAGTTATTGAATTGAACATATTAAATTCCCTGTATTTTTTTATAGAAGCTGCAGAGTTTAAAGTTTTAAATTAAACTCTTTTGTTTTGTTTCTAACATTTTTGTTTTATTCTGTGCACAGATGCTCTGCCTGCATGAGTCTCTGTCCAACACCACTTACTGATGTGCTGCCTTTTATCTGTGACTCTTTGGGAATAGCTATATGGGTTTGTCTCTTGCTCATATATTCTATTGCTCTACATTTCTGATTTTATGTTAGCACCATGTTTGTCACTGTGCTTCTGTCGTTTACTCTGAGGAATCCTTATCCACTATTAGTGAGAGTGTAAACTAATACAATCACTGTAGAAATCAGTATGAAAGATCCTCAAAAAAATGAAAAATAGAGTTACCATGTGACTCCGTACACCACCTGTGGGCATACCCATGGAAGATTCTATAACACAGCACAGATACAGTTGCACAACCATGTTTGTTACGCGTGCTATTCACAACAGCAAAGAAAAGGAACCAACTTAGATGCCACCAAAAAAGAATACTTATAAAAATGTGGCATCTATGAACAATGAGGTTTTTACTTAGTTTATAAAGAAAACCAAAACTATGAAAATTTGAGCGAAATGAATGTATTTAGAATCATATTAAGTGAGGTGACCTAGTCTCAAAGACAAAAAGTGTTTTTTTTTTCTCATACATAAATACTAAAATCTAGGCTTACAAATAACAGGTATGAACTGGAAACTGGATAGGGGAACACAAGAGTGGAAGGGAATGTTTTGATGGGGAGGAAAAAGAGTTTTATATGACATGAAAATGTCAAGCAGTCTACTGAGGCTGGGAGAACACAAAGTGTGGGGGGGTGCAGGTGGAGAAGGGGCAGAAGGAGACAAAGGCAAATTTTGGTGGTTGGGTATTTGGGGACAAGGTAGAAACCTACCACACTGAAAACTTCATGACATCTATGACAATAACCCTAGAAAAGACTCCTAGTAATGAGAAGCACAGAGCCTGAACCCCCCATCCTCTGAAACTAGGCAAGGTCTCAAGTGGAGGAATTGGGATACCAACCCACCCACAAAACCTTAGATCTTCAGTTTGTCCTGCCTTCAGAGTTTTCTGGGACTGGAGCCTAGCATCATCATCATCAGAGAGACCAGAGAGACCCCACACAGCAACTAATGGGAGCAAACACAGAGTTCTAGAGCCAACCATTAGGCAGAGCTCGGGAGATCCTGTTGAGTAGGTGAGAAAGGATCATCAAAGGAACCAGATGATTCAGGAACACCACAAGCTCACAGAATCAACTGAGCAGGACATATGGCAGCTAGCAGAGATCAGGGAGTCTATAGATGTTAGACCTAGATCCTCTGCATGTATGTTATGTCTCAGTAGCTTGGGGAATTCCTAACAGAGGTTATAGGGTCTGTCTCTGACCCTTTGCCTGCTTGTGGAACCCTATTCCTCCTACAGTGTTGCTGTGTCCAGCCTTGATGTGATGGTGTATGCCTTTTCTTTTTTTTTTTTTTTANGTTTTCTTTTTTTTTTCCTTTTATTTATTTATTTTTTTTCAACTTTTATTAGATATTTTCTTCATTTACATTTCAAGTGTTATCCAGATAGTTCCCTATATCCTCCCCCCTCCCGGCCCTGCTCCCCTACATACCCGCTCCCACCCCTTGGCCCCAGCGTTCCCCTGTATTGGGGCATATAAAGTCTGCATAACCAAGGGGCCTCTCTTCCCACTGATGGCCAACTAGGCCATCCTCTTCTATATATGCAGCTAGAGACGTGAGCCCAGGAGGTACTAGTTAGTTCATGGTTATTTTAGCTTGTAATGCTGTATTTGTTTGATGGCCCTGGGAGATCCGTTCCTTCCCGTGGGAAGGTAGAAGCAGTGTGAATCTGGGAGAGAGGGGAGGGAGGGTAGACTGCAGTCAGGATGTAATATATTAGAGATGAATAAAGTTAAAAATAAAGTAAAAATAATACTGAAATCTAACTTTCTATAACTGTGGTGGTTTTAATAGGTATGGCCCCCATAGACTTATATGTTAGAATGCTTGGCCCATAGGGAAGGGCACTCTTAGGAGGTGTGGCCTTATTGGAATAGGTATGGACTTGCTGGAGTAGGTGTGGTCTTGTTGGAGGAAATGTGTCACTGTAGGGGCAGTCTTTGAAGTCTTCTATGCTCAAATTCTACCCAGTGTAGAATCCAGTCTCTTCCTTGCTGCCTATGGATCAAGATGTAGAACTCAAGGTTCTATTTCCAGCACTATGTTTGCCTACATGATGCCATGCTTCTTGCCATGATGATAATTGACTAAACCTCTCAAATTGTAAGCCCCAATTAAATGTTTTCTTTATGTGAGTTGCTTAGGTAATGGTGTCTCTTCACAGCAATGAAACCGTAACTAAGACAGTAACTAATAATTTTTTATCTGAGTATAAAATGAAAAATATTTTTAATAAAATACCCAAAAAGTGTATCTTTCTGTACATAATGGAAATGTGTAAAAGCACAAATAGTAATACAGACTCTAGGCCAGTCAGTTCTGGCTCAATAGAAACATAATTCAAGCCATATTCCCTAGTAGTAAAATAAAAAAAAAAAATGAAGAGAACCAGGTGAATTTAGTTTAATAACATATTTTACATAACCCAATATATCCAAAGTATTTTTAGAAAGTTATCTTTTTAGATCAATTTCAGAAGTTTAGATTAATAGAAAAAAACAACAAAAATTCACCCTTCTATCTGAATGTCTTCTTATTGTGAACATCATCCACCAGAATAACTCATCACAGCTAATAAACCTCTATCAACACATTACAACCCAAAGGGTGTAGCTTACAGTAGGGCTCATCCTTGGTATTGTCTGTTTTATATGTTTAGATAAATTTGTGACATGTGTTCACCATAAAAATATGATACTCAGGCTTGAGAGGTGATTCACTGGGTAAAGAGTCGCTGCACTGAATTCAGTTCCCCAAAACCCACATAAGGCCAGATATGGTAGCACGCATGTATAGTTGCAGCACTCCTGTGATGAGGTGGGATGCGAGACCATGGGTAGACTGGCATGTGAAGCAGTAGCAGAAGGAACCTTGCCAAATAAGGTGGAAGCTGAGGTTCCCTGAGGTAACCCCTGAGGTTACCCTCCGACCTCCACACGTGTACGGCAGCACAGATGAATCCACACACACGCCTGTGCATTCATACACACACATAAATCACATGCACACACAGATGCGGATAAAAATGTAATGAGATGAGTCTTTGCTACTATCCTATTGCTTTGAAGAGACTCCATGACTAAGGGAATTTATAGAAAAGGGCATCAAATTGGGGACTTGCTTATAGATTCAGAAGAGGACTAGTCCACTCTCATCATGGCAGGGAGCACAATAGTAGGAGGGGGAAGAAGGAGAGGGAATGAGAGAGAGAGAGAGAGAGAGAGAGAGAGAGAGAGAGAGGGCCTCTCTCCCATTCCCAGTGACTTTTTCCACAGGCCGCACCTACTCCAACAAGGCCACATCTCCTAATCCTTCTCAAACAGTTGCATGCCCTGGTGACTAAGAATTCATAGATGAGTCTCTGTGGGCCATCCTCACTCAACCCTTCACAGCGCAGAACACTTTGACTGACTCTTCTCTGCTCCGTTCACCTGTCTCTCGCTTCTAATACCTGAGAACTGCTTGAGGTTTTTTCTTTTTCTTTTTCTTTTTCTTTTTCATTTCAACACTGACTATTTTCACTTCAACACGTAATTTAGTGTAAAAGCTATATAATATTATTTCCTTACTAAAATTTTACTAGAGTATGTCGAGTGCTCAGTGGCCAACGTGGGTAGTTGCTTCCACATAAAACAGTGAATGTCTAAATAAATCCCTGTAAACTAACTAGCTGGCTTTTAAGAGGGGGCTAAAATGAGGCCAATAATGCTAAACGTTTAAGTCAAGGACTTTTATAAATAGTTGAAAGTCTTGATGTGAGATGTAGTTACATTTTTCTCTGTTAATAGTTGCTTTTAAACACAGTACCTGCTCATTGAAAACAAATACAAAAAAGCATATGGAAAATATGTAATTGCAAAGAAATGTATATAATGTCTCTGCCAAGGTTAAGGCCCACCTTTGGAGAACTCTGCTGTTTACTGGGTAGGAATGGCTTGCTGGTCCATCTTGGTGCTCAATCTTACATAATTCAGGTTTTATAACTTCATTTATAGTAAGAATATCCATTTTTTCCCTGCAATAATTTCTAACAAAGTTGAAACCTGGTGAGCAAATTTTTTGCAGAATATATATAATCTGAATGGGAAGCTAGCTAGAGAAAAAGCAAAGCTGGCCCATGGTTTGGGAAATATACAGGAAATCTCCCGCAATGATTTGTACCATTTTCTAACAGGATATCCTTAACATAGTCCTTACAGTTCCCTCACTGGCAAAATAATGATTGTCAGGGAAGCAAGGTCTTTCGGTGTAGAGGTTAGAAGCACACCCTGGAGAGACTTCTAGTCTACCTGGTGCCCTCATATTTCCTACTCTTCTGGTACACAGGAATATTAAAATGTCCATATTGGTGTACTAAGGTTCAATTACACAAATGCACATAATTAAATGTGTATGATATATGAAGCTGCTAATGCAATGTGTGTATAGTGATGGTTCAATAAATGTGGTAGATATTATAGCATGCTTTTTTGTGATTGTTGAAATGTGATTATGTACAGAGAGATCTTTACATGAGTCTGGCAAATAGCAGGCATGAACCATTGATAACTATTTGTGGGTGTGAGTTGACCATATAAACCCTTTAGTTCAACAAGAGACAGATTTATCATGAAATATTGTACCCATTAATATTGAGTAGCTGCCTCTAGTCACCAGAACAAAGTCAGCATACTTAATGATAGCCAGTCCTTTCTCTGTCTACTTTAAGTCATTCTTGGATTTAAAAAAAAGTACCAACAATTCAGACTGAATTCTTCTTGTTACTTCATTTTACTTTTACTTTGCTTATAACTGACATATAATTGTACAGATTTATTTATTGGCTACACTATAATGGTTTTATAAACACACACACACACATATATATATATATATATATATAATTAGATCATGACCTATTCATGACCTCATATGTCATATAAGAACAATTTTGAAATGCTGAATACAATATTGTTTACCATAGCCATTCTACTATTAAACAGAACTTTGGAATTTGTTCCTACTTTCTAACTGTAGTATGGAAGTTTCTTTTAAAAAGTAAAAGCAAAGCTATCAATTTATTCAACAATTCCAAAGAAAATAAAGTTTGGTGTGGCAGTGCATGCCTTTAACCCCAGCACTCAAAAGGCAAATGTAAATTTCTGTGAGTTCAAGACCAGCATGGGATGTGGAACAGTTGGCGGGTGGACAGCAGGGGTGGGGGTGTAAAATATGGAGTGTAAAAAAATTAATCAATTAATTAATTAATTTAAAAGACCAGCCTCATCTACATAACAAGTTCTAGGCCACCAGGGCTGTATAGTGAGACCCTGTCAGAGAGTGACAGAGACAGAGACAGAGACAGACAGAGAGAGAGTGAGACACAGAGAGAGGGAGAGACAGAGAAAAAGAGAAAGAGAGAGGGGGAAGAAGAGAGGGAGAGATAATAAATCAGTATGCCAAAGAAATATCCTCACCCTCATATCAATTGCAACATTTTTTAAAATAATAATCAGGATATGTAATCAACCTAAGTGCCCATTGATAAAGAATGGTGAAATAAATACAGAGCACACACACACACACACACACACACACATGCGCGCGCATGCGCGCGCAAAATGGAATACTAGCCAACCACAAGAAGGAAGAAATTCCATCCTTTGTGGTAACATTGATGAACCTGGAGGACATTATATTAAGTGAAATAAGTCAGACACGAAAGACAAATGCCACATGATCTTAATTGTATGTGAACTCTGACAAAGTTAGGACCACAGAAATATAGAGTATTAAAGTGGTGACCACAGCCTGGGGAGCAGGGGATAGAAAAAGAAGGCAGTTGGTGAGTCAGGCTTCTATTCTAGCCAGAGCAGCCTGCTTTTTTTTTTTTTTTTTTTTTACACAGGTGTTAAGTTCCAGTGCAGGTCAGTATCATAATGAATAGCAACTCTCAATCTGTTGGCTGTGAACAACAGCGCAATTAGAGAAGAAACTAGAAACATTGGAGGCCATTTAAGAAGAATTTGGCCACCACCAAGGTCCTCTTCCTCTGCAACAGTTGCGTGTTGTGAACATGGATTCTTCATCACTGTTCACTCCAGACAGTGGGTTCCCAGAAGGCTGAACTCATTTTCAGTCAATCCCGGCTGTAGTTGTGGAAGAACAGTGCCTGCGTGGGCTACATGCAGAATGACCAGCTGGCTCCACACCTTATAGAGAAGCAGGGATGGGCTGCCTCGTCGAGGCTTCTTCTGCGGTCAGATAGCTGTTGTCGCGCCAACTGTGTGAATTTCTCAGGCATCCTGTCTATGCTCCTTGCTGCCCTCGTGTCTGGGATATGAACTGCCACGGAATCCAGCATAGGCTATTTTGAATTTTCTTATTTCCTCAGCCTGAGGTAGTGAATCAATGTGATCTTTTAAATAAGACAATTTCCAAGAAGTTCCCACAGCTGTGAGGGAGCCGGCTGCAGTGGAAGGGAGCCTAAGAAAACAGCAGGCTATGCTGTGTTCACTACTATGCTTTGATTCTCCTAAGCACGGATAGAGTGCTAAAGATACGGTATAAGGACACCTCCCCCAGTCCGTCCGTCCATTCCTAATGCACAAAACATAGTCTAGGAGGAGGTGTGAGGTGTTAGGTGGATGACCCTCTGGCCCTGGTGGGAGGCATCATTAGGGAAGGGCCTGAAGCCCTCTGAAGCCTGCGGTCCAGGGCAAAGGCCACCTAGCTGAGGTCCCAGGACTGGCTGAATGAAAGCAAAACCTCCCTTTTCAATGATCCTGGTAGTTGAGTGAGAGGAGCCGCAGTGTGGGGACTCTGGTGCCATTCCCATCAGACCCTCTCAGGCAGGCGGACATTGTGCTGATTTCCAACTCTCCCCGTTGTGCTCCGTGTGGTCTAGCAGATTCTTTAGCCAGTCAGAAATATGTTACCCACTAAACATGCCTTCCCACCCGGTTTAACCATAAACTATTCCAGCAATGTAAAGGAAATTGTGGTTGCTTTGGTTCCTCACACCGCCCTCACGTCCTTAGAACTCATGTATAAAACATTTCCATAGGTGCGCTTGTCTTCCTTTGCTTTCTTAATTACCAACCACCATATCGTTTAAGGGCCATAATCCCTGCCACACTTCCGTCAATTCCAGCGCCAGAACCTTGGCCAGCATCTTAAAACTTGCAGCAAGTAAAGCAAACTGGTCTCTAATTTAAATACGCTTGACCTTCTGTGGGGAGCAAAGTAAGCGCAGCTTTGTCATGCTCCGGTTTGGTTCAGTGGGTATAAAAACATGTTCAGATAAAATTGAGATAGACCCAAATTTCCCCCTGTCCTTCAAACTAAACCTAAGTAAAGAGTCGTTCTCGTTTGTAATCTCTTTGGCTTAGGACTAAGCTTGCCCACGGATTTCTGTCTTGGAGGTGGCTCACTCTTCCGGTGTTGCCACAAGTGTGACTTTGGAGCTTGTTCCCTCAGTACCTTTCTGTCTCTACCTGGATGCATTAGCTTCTTGTCTGTGTCAGAAGCAGTGCCCCCATCACTTATACTAAGCTCAGTGATGTTTGGCATGCTCTCTGCTAGTTTGGAAAATGTGACTTTTTCCCCAGGAGCAAAATCCTGTATGAATTGCTTCCCAGTTTTTCTCTCCCCTTTGAAATCTACTTCAAAGTTATTATTTGGCTAAAGGGCTATTTTCCTTTCCTGAGGTCTATAGGATTTGCCCCTGATGTGTGGCTGGGACACAGGTTTTTCTTTTCCTTTGTCTTTTTTTTTTTTTTTTGTCTGCATTGCACATGAGCATAATCATTCTCACCCCCAAATATTAAAACAAACCTTTAGACAATTGAAAAGGCCTGTCTTGCTTCTATTTAGTCTTTAAAGATGTCTAATTTCAGAAAGAAATGGTCCTCTACCTCCTTGCTCTGTAATTGTAATTTTAAGGCTTGATGAACAGATAGCAAATGGGTAACCGGTGGTGAATCTTTGAAGACAGAATATTTTAATTAGTTCAGGATTTGCTTGTAGTTTTAGATAATACTACTAAATTTAGTTCTGCACACTTTATTGTAGAATCTCAATCTACCAGAAACCAAATTAGATCATATGTATGTATGTATGTATGTATGTATGTATGTATGTATGTATGTATAACCCCAGAAGGCTTAGTGATTACTTTCTCTGTAAATAATCAACAAATCTTTTATTAAACTTAATTAGGCTAGGGTCAGCATAAGTAGGTGTGTTTCCTGAGACGTTCTTTTAAAAAAGAAAACAAGAAGTTCCTGATATATAGAGCCAGCGATTTTTCTCAAGTCGCTGTATGAGGCACTGTCTAGCTACTATTCAGCACCTAAATTGTTCTTTTGAGTCTGATGCAGAGGGAGACCAGAGAATTCATTCCTATAGTTATCTTTCAATGAAGCTACCACGTTGCCTCTCTATTAACATCCACAGAAAAATACACTTTAGTCTTTCACTTTCCTGGCGGTACCAGGAACCCTAGATTTTTATTTTCAAAAACTAAGACTTTGAAGCAATAATAGCTCCCATCTATATGCCAGACACTGCAAGATGACCCACATGATTTTCCCTTTTGCTTAATATTGGGAATGTGTTATGTGCAGTTATAAACTACTAAAGCAATATATATTGCTTTCATAAATCAAAGATCGAGAACAGAAAAAGTGCTAACCGAGCACACCCATTTCTCTCATCCTACCCTGCTAGTCAACATGTAAGGTCACCTGCTTTTTCCTACACTAATCTGAATCTCAGACCCTCCCAGTAGCTCCATCATGGTAAGGTTTGCCCCTATTTTGTAAATAGGTAGAATAAGATTCTTCATGTTGGTAATTCTAAGGAACTGACCATTAAACACAAGCATCACTTTTGAGCCAGCCACGCTGCTTCTGTTGGAATCAAGAAGCCCAGATAATCAAGGAGCACTAGGGAAAATCCAGAGAGGGATTCTCAAGCTCTGATAAAGCAAAGGCCCCTCCCTGCTTTCAGCTTCCTTCCAGCAGTAGACTCTTTGGCCACAGCACTGTCACCTTCCTTCAGACTCTGCCAACAATACAGGGATGGGCAGTGTCCCCCAAGATTCCATACAACTGATCATGGGACATCAGCTTGGTGTTGACATAGATTTGTGGCTCAGCATCTGGGAGGGGTTGTTGACATCCTATTGTCCTCCTTACATAGACTATAAATAAACAAGTGTAAGGAAAAGAGAGAGACTAAAGAAAATGCAAGATGGTGACATTGTACCTTTTATATTCATAATCATGCCCAATTAAAATAAACTACAGTGGTCAATTAATGCAATATCTAGGCTAAAATAAATGTGGGCTTTGATGCACAAATCCTTCATTTCACGTACATTTTATTCCTATGTGGAAGGAAGGTTTTTCTTTCCCTTTTTTCCTCCTTTCAAATTTATGGAAATGCTTTAAGACCTGATTTGAGTAATGACATGTATAGAAGGCTGCCTATCTCCTGAAGAGCCAGCATATTTTCCTACCTAAATGTGGTGACTGGGTTTCCCTTTCATGAAGTAGTATTTCTCCCAAGGTTAACTTACAGAGCCTCAACCCATTGAACAACAACAACAAAACAAACAAACAAACAAACCTCACCACATTTGCTTTCCAGCCACCTGATGCTACACAAAGCAACATTCCTGGTCACTCAGCATTAAGATACCCCATCACTCATCTTGCAGATGAAAGAACACAACTATGTGCTCAGAGCTCTTTCTTGGCCTTTGAGGTGGGGGAATCTAGCTACATCATGTGCCTATACTACTGGCTCCGTCCTGATAGCTATGTACTCAGGGAACAATGCCTAACACCTCTGTGATCACACAAGCTGGTCAGAACCAACTCTGGTCAGTAGTTAGATGGAACAACTCCAGGTAAAATAGCCCAGGCTGTCATAAATGATCTTGCTGATTTGTAGGTAGTACTAGGCTCTCAAAGGGTAAGGAATAGTGCCTCAGTGGTACCTGGAAGCAGAATTTAGGCAAAAGATAGTTTCCTCTCTTATATGTAGTCTTTGAACTTTTAATTTTTATTATTTAAATAAATTTCATTGCATATATTTGAGATTTCCAAGATAATGAATGTCTAAGGATGCTAATAGATAATAAGGTGGATACAAGGCAGGAGAAGTGGCTCTTCTACAAGAGTCAGGCTTTAGCATCCACATTTGGCAGCTTACAATTGCTTAAAACTCCAGATCCAGGATACCCAACATACTTTTCTGGTCTTTATGGGCACCTACACAGTTATGCACATACACACACATAGGAGTGGTGGATACACACACATAAATAAAAATAAGCCTTAAATAGAATGATTACTGTACTAAAACAAATCAACACATCATCTTACATATTTTTTATATAACAAGAGTAACAAAAATCTACTTATTTAACAAGCAGCTCCCCCCTCAAAGTACAACTTTCTCCACAATTATCCTAACATTCATCCTATATATCTGCTATTCTTTGACCTACATCTCCCCACTTCCTATACTTCTCTCATGCCCTGGTAATTATGGTTTGATTCTCCATTTCTGTATATATGACCTTTGGGGTTTGTTTTTAGATTTTGCTTATACGGATAGAAAAGAGGTCATGAAGTCCTACTTCACACAATAGAGGAGCTATTGGCAACTGATAGCTGAGAGGGAGGTAATGTCATCCGTTTTCTTCTGGGGATGTGGCTCCTTTGTGGCAGATATATGCCAATAAAACTTCTCAGAAAAAAAAGTGAGACCACACAAAATGTTTCTGTGTTATAGCTTATTTTATTGGGGTTCTTCTTTTTGGACTAAAACTCTTTTTTTGTTTTGTTTTGTTTTGTTTTGTTTTTCAAGACAGGGTTTCTCTGTGTAGCCCTGGCTGTCCTGGAACTCACTCTGTAGACTAGGCTGGCCTTGAACTCAGAAATCCACCTGCCTCTGCCTCCCAAGTGCTGGGATTAAAGGTGTGTGCCACCACTGCCTGGCATGACTAAAACTCTTAAGGACAATTTACCATGAATTTTATTCCATAGTTCAATTAGTGGAACCTTTTGATTATGTGTGCAAAAATTATAAGTAATAATTATAATTATTACTGCTCCATTTCTAGAATGTAAGCGAAGCACTATGCTAGATCTTTAGTGTGGTCTATGGGAGCAATGGGCATTCAATATGTCTGGAAGAACAGAGATTTCCATCGTTAGCATTTGATGGTCACCAATGTCAATTAAAGACACTCACTTCTGTCATCCCAGCACTGTAGAGAGACTTACCTATCAATATTATCCACATCCTGTAACACTACCTACATCCCAGTCCACTTGTTCTCCTGTGACACAGCTCTGAAGCTGTAGGGGGATGGTATATCTAGGAAACTTAGAAGGCAGTTCGTCCACAGTCGGTAACTAAATACAAAAATTGCATTGAATCTAAATTTCCCAGGGAAACTGACCTGATGCCAAGATGGACAGTGTTGGAGTCATTTGGCTGATGACACTAATCACCCACCATTTTGTTTCGAAAGGGAAGCCCAGTAATCAAATAAGTTTAGTAAAATCTCTTGTGTTTACAGAGATCTAGTCAAAATGATCCTACATTTTACTATTTAATGCATCCAAGTGGAAGTCATGTTTTCCCTTTCTAATTGAATATTTGCTTACATGTGTGTGACACAGGATCCCTGAATGAAGCAAAAACGTAGTCTAGCATACTCCTAATTCTTTTAGGTACCGAAATATATATATATATATATATATATATATATACCGAGATATATATATATATATATATATATATATATATATATATAAAACTTCAACTTTCATGAAAAATATTATATAGGGTATTGTATCTGCTGTCTGTGGTGATTTGGAATAGTGAGCTCTGAAAATCATATCACCTATTACAAGGATAAGCATGGAGGAAAAAAAAACACTTAGATGCAAAATTCTGGTCAAGCTATTTGTGGGCAGCATTACCTTAGGAACACTAACTACTTCATTAGGCTTGGTCCTCTCTCTTACAAACTGATAGTGTAGGTGCCTGCCATCTGCTTTACAGGGTCAGTAAGAAAAGCAACCTAACCCATTAGGATGCCAGAACTGAGTCAAGGGTTCAGACATCTCTATCTGAGCTCTGGCATGGCCACCTGCTTTGTGATGTCAGGTATCTGATACACTGAAGCCCCATAGTAGAGGTTCAGATTGTGTGCTCCTCCATTCCCAGCATTCATTCTCCCACAGTCCTTCTTCCAGTGGGGTTACCAAGTAGAGACTTCCCTTTTTAATTAATTAACTAACTAACTAATTAATTAATTAATATCCCAAATGCTGCCCATCTTCCTGGTTGCTCCCCCTCCCACTTCCCTTCACAGAGTCACTCTCCCCTTTCCCCCTTCCCCTTCCCCTGTGAGAGGGTTCCTCCCCCTTGATATTCCCTGACCTGGTACATCAAGTCTCTGCAGGATTAGGCACATCCTCTCCCAAGCAGCCCAGACAAGATCTGTTAGGGAACTGAATCCACAGTTAGGCTACAGCTTTAGGAATAGTCCCTGCTCCTGTTGTTGGTACACATTTGCTACATATGTGCTGGGGGGGGGGGTCCTCATTCCAGCCTATGTTCCCTCTTTGGTTAGTGGATCAGTCTCTGGGAGTTGCCAGGGGTCTTCTGTGTTAGTTGACTCTGTTGGTCTTCTTGTAGAGCTCTTATCGCCTTCAGGACCCTCACTCAGTCTTCCCCCAATGCTTCCACAGGACTTCCTGAGCTCTGTCTAAAGTTTCACTGTGGGTCTCTGCATCTGTTTCAGTCAGCTGCTGAGGAGAGCCTCTCAGGGGGCAGTTACTCTAGGCTCCTGTCTGCAAGCATAACACAGAATCATTAATATTGTGAGGGATTGGTGCTTGCCCATGGGATGGGTCTCAAGTTGGGCCAGTTATTGGTTGGCCATTTCTTCAGTCTCTGCTCCATCTTTGTCCCTGCATTTCTTCTAGACAGGGCAAAGTTTGGGTCAAAAGTTTTGTGGGCGGGTTTGTGTCCTTATCTCTCCACTGGGAGAACTTGCCTGGCTACAGGAGGTGGCCTTAGGTTCCATGTCCCTACTGTTAGGCATCTCAGCTAAGGTCACCTGCATTGACTCCTGGGAGCCTCCCCTAGCCCAGGAGATTCACCACTCCCAACCCTCACCCCTGAAACTGCAGATTTCCATTAATTCGCCTTGCCTACTCTTCTGTCCCTACACCTGATTCTGACTCCTTCCCCATACCCCTTCCCAACTCCTCTCCCAGTCAGTTTCCTTCCTCCATCCACCTCCAATGACTCTTTTATTCCCCCTTCTAGGTAAGATTCAAGCATCCTCACTTGAACCTTCCTTCTTATTTAAGTTCTTTAGGTCTGTGAGGTGTAACATGGACATCCTGTACTTTGTGGCTAATATTCACTTATCAGTGAGTACATACTATGCATGTTCTTTTGTACTTGGTAACCTCACTCAGGATAATATTTTCTAGTTTGATCTATTTGCCTACAAAATTCTTGATGTCCTTGTTTTTAATAGCCAAATAATATCCCATTGTGTAAATGAACCATATTTTCTCTTTCCATACTTTGGTTGAGGGACATCTGGGTTGCTTTTAGTTTCTGGCTATTATGAATATAGCTGCTATGAACTTAGTGGAGCATGTGTCCTTGTAGTATGGTGGAACATTTTTGGCTATATGCTTAAGAGTGGCATAGCTGGGTCTTCAGGTAGAACTTTTTCCAATTTTTTGAGAAACTGCCAGATTGATTTCCAGAGAGGTTGTAAAAGTTTGCAATCCCACCATCAATGGAGGCGTGTTGCCCTTTCTCCACATCCTTACCGGCATGTGCTGTGGATTGAACTTTTGATCACAGATGATATGATAGCATACATAAGCAACCCCAAAAATTCTAACCAAGAACTCTTACACTGATAAGCAAGTTCAGCAAAGTGGCTGGATCTAAAATTAGTGCAAAGAATTCAATAATTCCCCTTTAACCAAATGATAAGTGAGCTGTGAAAGAAATTAGGGAAACAACAGCCTTCACAATAGCCACAAATAGTACAAAATAGCTTGGTATTACTTTAATCAAGCAAGAGGAAGATCTTTGTGACAAGAACTTCAAGTCCCTGAAAAGAGAAATAGAGGGAGATATGAGAAGGTGAAAAGATCTTCCAAGCTCATGGATAGGTAGGACTAACAAAGTAGAGACTTCTTAACATCAGGCAGCCACTCCTTGCAAGGGTAGGTAGGACCTGCAACTGCCTGCAGGAATGAGAGAAGACACAGAAGTGAGGCACCATGCCAGGAAAGGAGCCTTAGCTAGTCCTTAGATTAGGTTGGATCGTGGAAGAAGTGGATCTTGCATATATTTCTGGAGAATTTCATCTGGATCCAGGAATCTGAGAAAAGAAAAGAACACACAGAGGTGTGTGGAGAAGCACGTCCTTCCTCCCCCTCCAACCAGCTTCACCTTTTCCTTTTTGTGTGTGTGAGTGGTAGCCCACGGTCATGTCCATGCACTGTGGATGCTAGGAATTGACCCCAGGACCTCTGTGAATGCAGCCTGTTCATTGCCACTATGTTGACTAGCAAAGACTTTGTATCCATTATTTTATTATCATAACTTATTACTGCCAGTAGTAACTGCTGTTCTTATTAAAAAAAAAAAGTAAACAACGGTGAGGGCTTACATTGCAGTAAGTTCATAGACTTAGTTATCATAACAGCAATCCTATAAGAAGGATTCTGTTATTATCTTTGTTTACAAATAAGTGGTGTGAAGATAAATCAGACAGGATGAAATACTTACCAAAGTTAGTAAATGGTGTTGCTGAGCCTCTAGCCTGGGACTGTCTGACACTAGATTCCTGTTTCTAATTAGTCCGTTAGCCTCTGAAGTATTTAATTAACAGTTACAGTTCAAACTCACAAATATAAGTTCAAAAATCTGAGTTTCACTTTATTGTACAACCCAGTACATATGAGTGAATCTCATGGAATGGTCAGTCAACAAATACCATTTGAATATTTCATTGAGATATGTTTTCAAAATTAGAAGAAATAATACTTTCCAAATTAATATTTAAATTTAGTCATCTCAATTCTGATGATTCAATAAGACATGGGTTTTTTTTTTTACTGGTTATACATTTATTGCATTTCTATAATTAGATATTGGCAAATTTCAGATTATTCTTTAAATTAATTTTCAAGTATTTGCATGGAGACTGAAAGGTAATATTTTATCTCCATTAATTTATCTATTCTCTTTACATCCCAATTGCAGCCCCCTCTCTCTTTCCAGTCCCCCTCACAAAGCCCTTCCCCATCACCTCTCCCCTTCCCCTCTGATAAAGAGGAGACCCCCGCTTGGTACCAACCTATCCTGGCACAGCAAGTCACTGCAGGACTAGGCATGCCCTCTTCCACTAAAGCCAGAGAAAGCAGCCCAGTTAGTGGAAGAGGATTCATAGACAGACAACAGAGTCAGGGACAGCCCCCACTCCAGTTGTTGCGGGACTTGCATGAAGACCAAGCTGCACATCTGCTATATATGTGTAGGGGCTTGGAGGGCTTAGGTCCAACCCATGCTTGCTCTTTTGTTGGTGATTCAGTCCCCACAGGTTCAGGTTAGTTAACTCTGTTGGTCTTCTTGTGAAGATAATATCCCCTCCAGGTTCCTCAATCCTTCCCCCAATTCTTCCACAAGACTCCCTGAACTCTGTCTAATGTCTCGCTGTGGGTATCTGCATCTGTTTCAGTCAGCTGCTCAGTGGAGCCTCTCAGAGGACAGTTATGTTAGGCTCCTATATGCGAATACAACAGAGTATCATTAATAGTATCTGGAATTGGTGCTTGCTCATGGGATAAGTTTTAAGTTGGGCCTGTCATTGGTTGGCAATTCTCTCAGTCTCTGTTCCATCTTTGCCCCTGCACTTCTTATAGGCAGGACAGATGTTTCAGTCAAAGTTTTTGTGGGTGGGCTGGTGTCCTTATTCTTCTACTGGGAGTCCTGTCTGGCTGCAGGAGTTGGCCACTTCAGGCTCCTTAACCCCCAGTGCTAGGATTCTGAGCTAGAGTCACCCTCACAGACTTGCTGGAGCCTCTGCAACATCCTAGACATGACCCTCCCCCCACCCCCAATACGGATTTCCATTCACTCTCCCAGCCCTATCTCTCTATACCTGTTTCCACCCACCCATTCCCCTTCCCGTCCCCTCTCCCATCCAGATCCCTCCCTCCATCTACCTCTGATAACTATTTTATTTCCCCTTCTGAGTGAGATTCAACCATCCTCCATTAGGCCCTCCTTGTTATTTGGCTTCTTTAGGTTGGTAAATAAAATAAAATAAAATAAAATAAAATAAAATAAAATAAAATAAAAATTAGTGAAAATTAAAAGCTCTCTCCAGCCCCTCTGGCCCCCTCCGGCCCCCTCCGGCCCCTCCTGCCCCTGGGATGTTAGATGACAGAGGATAGAGAAGAGGAGGAGATCACACTTGCATCTGGGACTACCCATGTCTGCCCTGCTCCTCCTGTCCCTAAGGACTCCCTTAGCCTTCCCTGACTCCGTGCTCCTCAGAGGGAGCAGAGGCTTATGTAGCTTGCTCAGCACCTCCAGACATGAGCTTGTAGACAACTTCTCATCACTTTTGGGAACTGAAATAATTTGGGTGTTAGTCAACACACCAAAGCACACATAAAAAGGCCTCACTGTAGAACACAGGATAGACTTTACCCTCAAGAGAATTTTCTCGGTTTGTGAGATGAATTTTGTTGCTTCAAGGTACATTCTCTTGTGGTGTTTTCACATTACAAAGAAGGACTTAGGGCCAAGATGTGGGAGTGGGTGGGTAGGGGAGCAGGGCGGGGGGGTGTGGGGAGAGTATAGGGAACTTTCGGGATAGCGTTTGAAATGTAAATGAAGAAAATATCTAATAAAAACTGGAAAAAAATAAAATAAATGGAAGCTCCTCTAACCCTGAAAAAAAAACCAACAAAGAAAAAGAAGGTCTTGCTTAGGGTGACTACTTGTGATTAATCCTCATAAATGAAAAGAGATAGAGCTAATTATAGAATTGTAGCTGGTAGGAAATTTTTTTTAAAAATTAGTGAAAACTATACCATTGACTATATAAATAAGCACATTTAAATGTACTTTGCTAATCACATAGCATAAATTACAAGTTGGGTGAAAAGCCTTGGTTGCTTTTCTTCCCTTCTATTCAGCTGCTGGTGTGGTTTTAATTGCAAATAATAGGGGAATACTTTGAATGAAAAGTGTGGCACACTGCTGTGGCCAATGCAGCATCTTGCTCCAACAGAACACTGAGCAGATATCATGTGAGCTTGTCTCAGGAGGGAAAATCTAAAAGCTAAGAGAAAAAGAGGGATCCCCTTTGTGAAGTAACTCCAAAGAAGAGACAATCACTCATACTCTTAAAAAATATGTAATGAACTGTAAATCTCGGAGAGAACCAGAGTGCACTATTTAGCAAGCTCCAAAGCCAACAGCAGATTGGATTCCAGCAGGCAAGGTATTTCAGTCTTGGTAATAACCACAGGGTTGAAGAGGAACAAATTAAAGATAACCTCTTACTCCCAGTTCCACTGGTTGACGAGGTTGATCACACACAGCAAGTGACATATACACTAATCGCCCACCTATGTGAAGAGATGTTTATCCATGATTGGTTTCTAAACTAGCATGAGTTTAAGTCACTGAGGCAATGGATTTTAAATGAATTTTAAAATTAGCTTGGAAAAAAAGCATAATGTATAAAGTAAACATTCTAGAGGGAGTAGCCAAATATAAATTCCTTTTGGATGACATGGACTTATGAATTATTAACATATCTATATGGATAATCTCTCCTTTAGAGTGGGTAATCCAGAACTGGATACAATTATTTACATGTTGAAATGATGGTAATTATTACATGACATTAGTTTTACTAGCTCCACAAAAGACTGTTTTTCTTTGCTAACAATTCTCTATAAAGTCTGCTGTTGTACATAAAGTTTTGGGGGTTTAGGCGGTTGGGAAGGAGATCTAGTTTTTTTCCTGTTTTGGAAAATAGTTTCTCATAATTCTGGCATGAAAGGGCATTAGTATAGTAACATGTTGCCTCCCATGGTCCCAAAATGATGTCTCTTGCTCGGTTTCTCTCTCACACAGCAACCATCTACTTTTGCTTATGCAAGACAGATCATTAAGAAGGAAGGCTTGGGGTTCCAGGGCCTCAACAAAGGATTAACAGCAACTCTGGGGCGTCACGGAATCTTCAACATGATTTATTTCGGCTTCTACTACAACGTCAAAAACCTTATTCCATCCAGTAAGGTAACTATACAATCATTTAAGTTCTGTTGGGTGGAAAACATATTAACGTTTGTAGCTTCGTCTATAGCATATTTGTCACGTCCAACCAAATTCACATCCGTTATCTATTTGCCCCCGTCAGCCTCTGTATTGAGTGCTGTTATGTCCCTTTCAAATCCAGAAACGGAGACTTCTGAAGGTCAGTAGAAAAGCTGAGTCTGAACCCAAGTCTTGGTGGGGAGGTTAATCTCCACGAAGAATGTCTCATGTAGATGTGAATACTTTCCGTTCAATCACTTCTAGAAATTTCTACAGACATCATAATCACCTCATGTCTACCTCACTCATATCACTTTCCCAAAGCTGTGGAGTGGGGTTAGTTTGTTTGTCTTTGTTTGTTTTGTTTTGTTTTGTTTTGTTTTGTTTCATACTCCAAATCAGTTGAGCTCACAAGGGAAAGGTCAGGCTATATTTCAAATGGTAGGTTGATACTCACTGTAAAATTACTTAGGTTAATTTAGATGAGGGATAAACCACTCCTGAAGTCATTTGCTCTTATTATAACAATGGTGGTCATTCCATTATCTCTTAATGATAACCTACAGAAGCCAAAAGTCTTCCAATTCCTACATATTAAAACTGCCTATGGGGTACCTATAAGTCACACCCCCCCAGTGCTTTCCCTCCTTGGAGCTTGACATTCATGATGACGATTCTACATTTTAGACTCTGACAAAAGCAACTCACATAACATTAGAGAAGTGGTTAATTCCTTCATTTCTCTAGCTACCAAAAGACTTCAGCCAGCTGTAAACTACTTACAATAAATTGGATTATAAAAATGATTTACACAAATTAAATACTGATATATCTTATTACATTACAACTTTATTTTAATGTATAGTTATGTCTTAGTCAGGGTTTCTATTCCTGCACAAACATCATGACCAAGAAGCAAGATGGGGAGGAAAGGGTTTATTTGGCTTACACTTCCATACTGCTGTTCATCACCAAGGAAGTCAGGACTGGAACTTAAGCAGGAGCTGATGCAGAAGCCATGGAGGGATGTTCTTTACTGGCTTGCTTCCCCTGGCTTGCTCAGCCTG
>LR753963.1:0-83786 GCA_902729485.2 Mus minutoides | reverse complement strand
TTCCCCCCCCCCAGAAACCCTCTATCTCACCCCCCTCCTCCTGCTTCTATGAGGTTGTGCCTCCACCCACCCACACACTCCCACCTCCCCACCCTCACATTCCCCTACACTGGGGCATCAAGCCTTCATGGGACCAAGGGCCCCTTCTCCCATTGATGCCTAATATGGCCATCCTCTGTCACATATGAGGCTGGAGCCATGGGTCCCTCCATGTGTACTGCTTGGTTGGTGGTTTAGACCCTGGGATATCTGGTTAGTTGATATTGTTGTTCTTCCTATGGGTTTGTAAACCCCTTCAACTCCTTCAGCTCCTTCAGTCTTTTCTCTAACTCCTCCATTGGTGACCCCATGATATGTTTTAGCTTTTTTGGAACAGTCTTACTATTAAAGTCCTGCTCTGGACTTGAACTTCCTATATAGGCAGGACTAGCTTTAACCTCATGATCCTCCTGCTTCAACCTCTTGAATAGAAGTAGAAGTGACTTTTTAAATTTGTGCTACATATAGTTCTATGAAGATAAAGACTCAAGGCCAGACTTTTCACCCTCTCCCACACTACTCAAAGTAGCATCTGATAAGGAAGCTGGCTATAATTATTTTTAAAAGTAAATGTCGCTAGGTATGGTGGCTCACACCTATAATTCCAGCACTTAGGAGACTGAAGCCAGGGGTTTGTGAACCAGGGCTAGCTAGTGATTTCTAGGGAAGCCTGAACTACAAAATGATACCCTGTCTCAATATATGGTGAAGGTCCAATAAATCCTACTGTAACCTTTTCTACACCTTTACACTAGTGGAGAAAGCCAAGAAATTGCTTCCTAGATATTTGACTACCAATGCTTTGAGGTCAGAACTTACTTTGGGCACCTCACCAGTTGATGGTATTTGCTATGCAGGCTCAGAATTTCTTTCCCTCACTTTAGTTCCCAGACTAAAATTGTGTGTTGCTTTTTGTTTAGTGATCTTCACACTTGAGCCCCCTATATGGGTGGGTAGGAGGAAGGCTGGGCATAAAGTCTGGAGTTATTAGGTCTGAATGTCATTCTAATATGTATTTTCTGAGTGATTGACAGGTGACAGACCCCACAGTGAGTACCAAGGGATACAAAAAATGAGAAGCTGTCATAATAGAGGACTTTCAAGATAAAAGAGAACAATCGCCAGCAACCCCCCCCCCCCACACACACACACACAGTAATGAATGATCCAAACATGGAGTCCAGAAAGGCTTCTTCCCTAAGGAAATGGCGTTGGAGCTGACAGGATCACCCTTAGCCAGAGACAGAAATGGATAGAAGCATTTTAACTTATAGTACATACAGGGTCAAGGCTCTAAATTGGGAGGGGGTTGGTGGTCCTGGATAAATGAAAGATATCCCGTGTAATAAATGCAAAAAAGGTTAGGCCAGGAATATGGCTATATAAAGCCACACTGACCACTGTAAAACACACTGAGAATTGATGTCTTTACCTAAAAAGCACTTATGTCTTCATTCATTGTCTATTATTATAGAAAAACACTTGAGACTGGATACTATATACAGAAGAGATTTATTTGGGTGTCACATCTAGTGAGTTCATACTTTGGGGAACAAAAGAGTCCAAGCACTTCCCAACAACCCATTTTCAGAGTGACACTTAAGAACAGCACTGATTCTTTTCTAAAGGAGAACCTCCTTGATCCAGACACCTGTAAAACTGCTCTCCACCTCTCAGAACCATCACATTGGCAATTAAATCTCAAAATCAAAATGTAAGGAAAATAACATTTTCTAGACACAACAGGGCCAACCCACATGTAAACTCACATACACTATGACAACATGCATAAGATGTGCACAAGCTCAAGCCACACAAAATACATGCACAAAAAAGGGGGAGGTGTCCACAGAATCCCAACACAAGCCAGGAAGCTATTTACAAATAGTAGCTACTGAGAAAGGGAAAATCCGTTTTCTCCAAAGGAGTGATACTGGAGATAACCACAGTCCAGGGCAAGCCCCATGCTCAGGACATGTTGGCCAACACAGATGGACTCCATGTTTGTGGTCTTTTGAATCTGTATTTCTTTGTTAAGAGTGAGTAGTTAGTGAACACAAACGGAACTCGGCGTTGGGGGTTTCTTCTGTGGACTTGTTTCATTTGTTCTGGTGCTGTTTGGTTTGTTTCTTTGTTTTCCTTATTTTTTAAAATTTCATTCTTGCAAGGTTTTTCTTTTTCTTCTAAAACTAAAAGAATGGTGGAAGAGTCAGAAGGAGAGGGAGAGCATAAAAATGGGTAGGTAGGGAAATGGAGACAATATGGGAGGAATTGGGGAGGGAAATGTGATCAAAATATATCGTATAAAAATGAGAAATGACAAAAAAGTGATAAAGAAGTTGGGTGAGGGGAAGATCTGGGAGAGTTTGGGGAGGGAAAAGAATGTTATAAAAATATAAGAATTTTTTTTTAAATTATAGAATCAGTTGTAATGAGGAAAGATATCCAAACCAGAGTAGCTAGGAAGCCAACAAGAGAGTTAAGGAACAGAAATCGTCTGCTCTCTTTGGTTCCAGTGGGAAATGGGTACAGTGCTCCTGGGAGAGAAGGGTGGGGTGCGTGCTGGGTGACTGTCCCAATCGGAGACTACAGGGACTGAAGACCAGTGTCATGAAGACAGGAAAGAATAAGAAATATACCTGACGTGGTGGTAGAATATATGGGCATGGTGAGATCATATGTTGAGGTGATAAAATTGATACTTAGATTTTTTTTTTTAATTGGGCAGCTAAAAGGGTAATGATGTCCTTCACTAAGGAAAACACACCAAAAGAGAAACCAGCTGGAAGAAGAAAGTATAGGCTCAGTCTGGAAACTGAGTCTGACTGTGTTTGGGACTGCAGCAGACAGACATGGAGTCTATTTTCTGGATATGGGTTCTCGGGTTTGAGAGGAGGGGTCTAAGTTGGAGATACACAGCTAAAGCATCAGTTAATGTCCGTGCGAAGAGGGGGCCCCGCTTGGTCATACTTAAATGACCTTGAGCCAATCACTTTACTGCTTGCTCTGAGCTGCCGGCATTTCATTTATAAAATGAAAAGCTATGGTTGTTCTTTATATTGGATAAGTCATTTTAAGAATTAAAATAAACAATATACAAAGTAGTTTGTAAATGTTAAGATGCCATAAAAGTGCTAAGTGTGGTGGTGCTGATGACGACCGTGGGAGGCAGGAGAGGTGCTGTAGGCAGTGATGGTCGCAGTTAGCACGTAGAACTTCGTGAAGAGGTTTTCCCTGGGACTATTCTTTTTGCACTTAAATGAACACTGTGTTTTCCTTGCCTAGAACAAAGTCATTGATTTTATGTGCTCTGTAATCTAAGCCTGACTCAAAACTGGGAAACCAGTATTCTTTAAACCTAAACCATAATAAATCAATCCTTTGTGAAGGGGAAGGTATGATAATCATTAAAACATGTTGAAGAACGTCATCATGTTGTTATAAAGCGCGATGAGGAGGTGGTGCTCCTTGAAGGCATTATCCCCTCTTTGCTGTAGGCAGGCTGCCTTGCCATTCACTTCGGACAGTCTGTTTACAGGGTTATTGTTTCAGCCCCTTCATCCAGCAATTGCTCGTTCTCTTGTTCCAAGGAAACTTGAGATTTCGTCAGCTCTGACTGGCATGAGATATTTCTAGATTTTTCTTTAATTTTTTTTAATCTCTAATGCTTTGCAGAATTTTTTTTTTTCCATCTTCAAAGGATTTGCTTTTGCAAGAAACAGTTCATAATCACTAGCTCAGAGTAAAAATTGAGAGGGGTGTGTGTGTGTGTGTGTGTGTGTGTGTGTGTGTGTGTGTGTGTGTGTTTTGCAGAAACAGAAGCAGAGACATGGTGACAGACAGAGATTGGCCATTGAGTATAAGAAACTGGGGAAGTCATCCTTATACACTCTCCCAAACAGTTGAAAGCTTTTACATTTAATGTGCATTAATTTTATAATAGAAATAAATCAATAAAATTTTTAATGGGACCTTTTAAAACAGGTTGTCCAAGTCACTTTGGAATATTTTAATCAATTGTAAAATATGTCTGCAGAGATAAAAATAGGAATTTGAAACACTAAACCCAGGTAATTCAGGTCAGACTTCCAAGCCACAAGCCGTTTAACTAGCTCTTCAGATTGGTGGTCTCTGGTACATAAATAATTCAAATATCATTATTCTGACTTTTTGTTCCATTTCACTATTAAGACCACTTTTGTAGACTTTATTATTTTACATAATTCTCATCATGATAACTCATTTTCTGCTAAGACCGAGTGGGAAGTTAGGGCTCAAAAGTGAAAATTACTAACATAATTAATCTGAGCCAGATATCAAAATTTTGCAGTATAGCCTATAATGTCCTAACTAATTCCTAACTCCACATTTTATTTTATATTTTGTTACATATAAATGATCTCTCTAAAAGGATTATAACACTTACCGGCTGGAGAGCTGGCTCAGCAGTTAAGAGCACTTTCCAAGAGGCCCCAGTATGATTCCCAGCACCCCCAAAAGGCAGATCGCAATCACCTGCTAACCCCAGCTCTTGGGGTTCAGATGCCTCCAGACTCCTCTCATACCTGCACAAACCTTGTGTGCTTGTGAGCGCATGTGTGCATGTGTGCGTGTGCATGTGTTTTAAAACAATTAAAATCATGTTTAAATAATGAATTTTTGAGCAAGTAAACTAGCTAAAATGTCCAGACTACATAACTAAATTCTTCTTCTTCATTCTGCCCCTGCCTCTCCACACCCCGCCGGCCTTCACATCTACACTCTGTAATCCCTAGACACAGAACTATAGACTTAGTCCTAGAAGAACTGAACTTCACCAGTTTGAAATGATGCCCTGGGCTGGATACTGTCTGGTATTTTTTAGGATCTGGCATTAGTGTTGTAGAGTAAGTGGCTGCAACACAGAAAAGCCGTTTGGGATATTAACACAGAACTCAGTTAATGGGGCATTCATTCACATCTTGCAGAAATAAAACAGAATGCCAGCATGAAGAATTATTCTTCCTCCCCAGAAAGAGCCCATCACTTCTCATAGTAAATCCCACTTGAAACAAATATCCATTAACTTAAATACTGACATCTTTTTTTTTTTTTTCCAAACAGCTACAGGTGTAAGTTTTCATTGTAAAAAAGAAAAACCTTCCATTCCCATCCGACTTTGGGGCTCCTCATAGTGTACTATTTGTTATGGGGACACACAAATTAGATTCATAAGATAAAGTGCTCCATGCCTCTGATGATTTTGTTTTCTATTTCTATATTTGCTTTTTCTTCAGATACTTTCGTAAGTAAAATATTAGTAGGATCAACTCTTTAAAATAATAGCTGTCAGAAATACTAAACTGTGTTTTTTAGTTTGCATTCCAACTAAGGATGTTTTCAGGTATTGTGCCAAGAATAACATAGGGGTTTTTCTTTGTGTGTGTGTTAAATTCTGTCCTAAAATAAATTGCATGTGTGAGTTTGAGAGAACAATTTTTCATCTATTCAACATTTTTGGTTTAATAAATCATCGAGGACTGCCCCAATAGTTGTTTGAGACAGCATTAAGTCAAGCAAATTTTGTTTTCCTCTGATATAATAGCCATAAAAGACTGCCTTCCATGGATGCAAGTATTTTCCTTGTTTTTAATATTATCTTTCTTTTGTAAACCCCATAGAAAGAGCCAGACATCCTTTGGTTTATCAGAAGAAACATTCAGTGGTGTTGGCTGCATGATTGAGAGCTACTTCTCTCCCTAAGGTGTACACTGAGCTGAACGGAAAATACACATTTGGGTTTCAGTGGAGAACATACACTGGGCTGTTTGTATTTTGAAGAGAGGGCTCTCAATAGAATTAGATGATCATAGGGTTTAATTTATGACAGTTCCTTTCTCTGATTCTGTCTGACTTGATCATCAGTCTTTCCAATCATGCAGCAATGGGAAAGGCAGGAGCATTAAACTTTCATTAAGAACAACTCTCCTTTCTATGGACCACTTGGGAGAAATTATAAGTACATCGTTTCTATGAAATTCCAGGATATGTGACAAGAAGCTGTGGTAAAACAGTATCTTTCATTGGCAGTTTTCACAGACTCCCTGGAGTGTATGTGTGGGGAGAAGGGGGAATGGGGGAAGGCAGAGAGGAAGGGGCAGGGATTCAGACACTTTCTTAAATAAACGTCAGACAAAATTTTTTCCATTCAGGCACCACCCAAGTGGGTGTAAATGAAACACAAGTAACTTAAGTCACCAGTGAATCCATACTATCTATGCATCCGACAGGCATTAGTGATGTCACCCATGTGCCAAGCACCGTCTGTCTTTCTTTTTTTAAAATTAGATATTTTCTTTATTTACATTTCAAATGCTATCCCGAAAGTTCCCTATATCCTCCCCCTGCCCTGTTCCCCTACCCACCCACTCCCATTTCTTGGCCCTGGTGTTCCCCTGTACTGGGGCATATAAAGTTTGCAAGACCAAGGGTCCTCTCTTCCCAATGATGGCCAGCTAGGCCATCTTCTGCTACACATGCAGCTAGAGACACGAGCTCTGGGGGTACAAAACACCCATGGAAGGAGTTACAGAGACAAAGCACCATCTTTCTAAGGATCTCCATTGCCCCTGCCTTAGTGGGGCTTACAGTCTAATTGAAGGTGGTGGCAATAAACCCATTATCAAGAGGAACTGAGTCTTCTCCATTGCAGTAAGTGCCATGAAGACAGCTAGAAAGCCGTGAAAACCTGACAAGCTCTCTAAGCTCCATGCATGGTGAAGTAGGGTGAGGAGGAAGAGAGGCCTAACTTCAGTAGCAATGTGCAGGCTTGAGCTCATGGTGAGAATTAGCCATGCCAAGGCAAAGAGCATGAGGCAAACACAGTGTTTCTGCTCTAAAGCGGGAGAATGAGGGCCCTGGGGGGAGACAGAGCTTGGGGGCCGCTGGTGTGGAGAGAACCCAGAGGGTATCAGCTGCAATCTGGTCTGGAACATTCTAGAGATGTAGGTTTAAGATAATTTATTCCTTTTAAATGCTTTGATCAGTGGCTCTATCAAATATATGTTACCTAAGCAAGTGTGGGAAGTTTGCATGTATAAAGGTACAGAAGTGGAATCTCAAGGACAAAACCAACACAAAGCCTTCTACTTGGTCATCTGCCTAGCAAATCATCTCAATCGGGCCCCTGCCTTGACGCCACAACCTTCAGAATTTTGCTTTGGGACTTCTGGTTGGCTAGTTTTCCTAGAAGTCAGTGTTTATATATTGAGGTAACAAACAGACAAAGCATGCCAAAATATAAAAACCCAACTGGCTTCCAAGAGTAAACACTGGCTTCTATTTTGTATGATAATACCCAAAGACTTATTTAGCTCTCTGAAGGTATTAGCTAACCATGTAAATATATGGGTAACACATAATTACAAAGAACATATTGTATATGAAACTTACACAAAGCAATCAAGTGATACCTGTTATGCTTAAATCATAAATCATTTTGACATTTTGTACATTTTATAACTTGAGCTAAGTGGCTAAGGCCTTGAAAATTATTTTACATTTTGAAATACTTTAAAGAGCAGATAGCTTTGTTGGGGGAAGGAATTTTCATGGCTATTTTCTGAACAGCTACATTTAGATGCAGCACTCGTAACAAGACTTTGATTTCATTCCAAAAGCCAGAGCCCTGCAAGGATAGAATCTTGGGAATACTCCACATTCCTGAAAGAATGCTTATCAATTAAACCATCTCATTCTAGTTTAGTGACCTTTTGTGGAGCGGGGAGCTAGCGTTTCCCCCAAATTATCTCACATGAAGAGAAAACAAACACTCTAATAGATTCTTCTGATAGCCGTCAAGTGGAAACAACTGTATTTTTTTAATTAAGCTTCAATAACAGATTTTTTTCCCACTTGAGGACAAAACAATATGATTGGATGATATCAGAAGAAAAAAATGCTTTTGTCAAAAGTTTGTGAACAAAGAAACAGGAGGGAGCCGAGGTTAGACAGAATGAAAGGATATGTGGAACCCCAACTACAAAGGGAGCCGAGGTTAGAAAGAATGAAAGGGTGTGTGGAACACCAACTACAAAGGGAGCCAAGGCTAGACAGAATGAAAGGGTATGTGGAACACTAACCACCTCTCGTTGACATGAACCCATTGAGTCCAACATCTATAATACAAAGTTCTTCTATAAAAAGAAAGAAAAACAGTTCACCCTCACACAGGCTGCTCCTCATTCAGTCACCAGGAGGCAACTGTGATTTCAACACACCACATCATTTCCATGGCCACCACTGCCAGCTGTGGGGACAGCAATGATGAGCTGCTGTCATTTGCCTTGTGGTCATGACCAGGTGCTTAACCAGTGTGCGTATGTACCTCCTTGTGATTTGCTTCTGAATCCATGGTTACTTGTTTATTATGTCTTCTCATAGGAGAGCTAAAGCCCTGGATAAACATCTATGCTGTTCCAGGCCTGGTATATCTGATGATGGGTGTGACATGGTATAACCTTTTCCCTTAAAAGGTTCCAGTGAAGATACCCCAAAGAGTCCAGTGCCCATCTCTACAAACTTCTATTAGAGTGAATGCAGGCAATCAAAGGTCTACACTCATGCCATTAGTCATTTTTCTGTATACCTCTTCAAATGTGTAGGTATACCTGCCCTTGAGTCTTCTTTGTTGGAATTATCTGTAACAAGTCTAGCGGTGTGGTTCTCTGTCTGTTCTGTCTCTTCCCATTATAAGGTGCATCCAAGGTGAAACATTGTCTGTTTCAGAGTTAAACACTGCTATAATTTTGAGTTAACCAACTCTGAATACATATGACCTGAACATATATTATTGTTTTGAAAATTTTGTCCATGCATATGATGATTTTTTTATCAAACATAGCTTCATTTTCCTCTCCACAAATTCTTCCCTATCACCATACTGCTTTATTCCTCCAAACTGCATGTGCTTTTTTTTTGCCTTATTAAAATATAATTACATCACTTTCTGCCTCCCTTTCCTCCCTCCAATCCCCACATTTCATCCTCCCTTTAACTTCTCCCATGCCCTCCCTCAATCCCTCTCAAGTTGATTATCTTTTTTTGTATTAATATTATTATATCTATATAAGCATAAATATATAAATAGCAACCAATTCAGTCTGTTTAGTGTTGCATATATGTCTGTGAGCTCAGGATAGACCATTTGGTATTGGATAACCTATTGGGGGTTCATCCCTGAGAACGACTAAATCTATTTCAGCAGTTACTAGTTCTTTGTCCAAGGGCAGGACCCTTTGTCCTATGTAAGATTCCCCACTTCCAGATTATCTTGTATATTGTCATCATCATTGTCCAGGTCTTATTTAGGCAGTCACGTTGTTGAGGTATCAGGATTGAAGCTCCCGTGTCATTTCAGAAGGCAACAATCTTACAGTGTACTTCATAGCCCTCTGGTTTTTACAATATTTCTGACCCTTCCTCCATGATGTTCCCTGAACCTTAGGAGTCATATTTTAGATGTATCCACTGGGACTTGTCACCCCACAATCAGTTAATCATTGCATTTTGACCAGTTGTGATTTTTTTGTAATGGTCTCCATCTGCTACACAGGGAAGCTTCTTTGGTAAGACTTTGGCATTTTTTTTTAACCCATTGGGTCTACTTGGTGCTGTGTATTCTTGGGTGTATATCATCTACTGGAGCATGGACAGCCTCTGAAGAGCTACATCTCTAAAGAAGACTGACTCTCCCTCTCCCAGAAGCAATCAGTTGCCAGTAGCTCCTCAGTATGGGTAGAATTCCATCCATGCTGGACTTTCAGTTGCCTTGATCTTGGTCTTGTGTGACTGAGCACTCATAACCATTATGAATTTGTATGTGTAATTGTGTCGAGTAAATATGTTATGTTATAGCACATAAAATGTGCTATTGTGTCAAGTAAATATGTTATGTCGCAGTCATACACAACCTCCAGCTCTTACAATCTTTCTGCTCCTTTAACAATTTTCCCTGGACTTTGTGGGGAGGGATATGATGTAGATGTTCCATTTAGCTTATCACTCCATAATCTCTCATTCTCTATACATTGATAAGCTCTGTAGTAATCTCCATCTACACAAATCTATAGGTATAACAATATGAATTTTTTGAGAAGCTTATTACTTTAGCAGAATAATAGCATTAGGTTCTCTGCTCGGGCCTCTGTGCTTTGCTCCCCACCTCTACCCCTAGCTACTGGTATCAGGCATGAGTTGCATGTTGACAGTTGGTTTTAAATCCAGTTATAAAATGGTTAAGCAGGTCCATAACATCGATGCCATTTCTGCATCATTGACATATCTTGCTAGGCCAGTTGTTATTGGATCTTGATAGAATAGGTAAAGCTGTTGGTTATTTTTCTCCTGTAGCATTGTATCACAGCACTTCCCAATACCATGAAAGCTATTTAACAGGGAAGAAGTGTCCAGGCCAGTACAATCTTGATCTTTCCATGTCCTATGACTGGATGTTTATAATGCCTTTTGGCTTCGGCCTCAAGGAAATGAGAGCCTTTGTCATAGCACACCTCAGCCCTCCACAGTAATATGTTTCTAAATAGCATGTCTAAACCAAATTTAAAACATCAAGTTCTTCAGAGAAGTGCATATATATGCACTCACAACTCAATCTGAGTTTTCATATGACGGCTTTGCTTGAGGTGTTACCAAGAGAAACTAAAGGGTGGTAACTGGAGGAAGAGAGGAAATATAAGTTGAGCTGACATAGGTGGGAAGATTCTCAGACAAACTTTCAGTATTCAGATTGATGTCCTGAGTCCCCTTAAATGTAAAGTTGCAGTGCTGTACTCTCCTCAATAGCAGACGTCCTGCGATCTCCTGAACCACCCCAATCCTCATTAGTTTAAAAAAAAAACAAAACAAACAAACAAACAAAAAAAACACTTGCCTTCTTTAACCCCTGCTTCTGGACTCTGTGTGGAATGTCATCTTAAAGCCACCAGAACCTAATCACAAAGGTCTGTGAGATGGACAGCAGTTTTTTGTTTGTTAGTTTGTTTGTTTGTTTGTTTACCAAGCTAGCAGCCAGCCGGTCAGTTACTACAAAAGGCATCAGAGCCCAAGCCAGAGAAGGTGAAGGGTGAGGGGATGACTCTTCATCAAGACAACCTCATAATATCCTCCAGTACCATTACCTTATACTGCTGATGTGTCTTTAGCTGATGACTGCACAGTGTGAATTACATCTAATGGTTTCATTAATAACAAATATGTAGCATTTTGATCATTAAGTGCTTTGAGTCATAGATCACATCCCTGATGACTCCTTTTGTGGAATTTTTATAAGTGCCAGGCAGTGGTGGTCCATACTTTTAATCCTAGCACTTGGGAGGCAGAGAAGGAGGCAGACAGATCTCTGAGTGAGGCTAGCTTGGTGTACAAATACAGTTCTAGGACAGTCAAGGTAATGCAGAGAAAAATTGTCTCAAAAAAAAAAAAAAAGCAAAAACAAAAACAAAAAAGAAGCAAAATAAAGAAAAAGCAAGCTTCAAAAATAAGCTTTAAGAAGAAGGAAAAGGAAGAAAAGGAGAAAGAAGAGGAAGGAGGTGGAGGAGGAGGAAGAGAACATACAGGAAAGGTTTCCTAATTAGTGAGAAATTATGGAATCCTGTTAGACATTACTTTGCTCAAAATTTTTTCATATGTTGATTGCATTGTTTTCCTTCCCTTTATTTCTCCCAGATCCTACCCCATGGTCTACCCACACAACTTCAAGTTCTCCCCATTCTCTCTCTCTCTTCTCTCTCTCTCTCTCTCTCTCTCTCTCTCTCTCTCTCCCTCGCTCTCACTCTCGCTCTTGCTCTCGCTCTCTTTCTCTCTCTCCCTCTCAACACACACACAAAACACAAACAAACAAAAGATAGAAAATCAAAACAGAAAAAATTTTAAAAAGAAGAAAGAATTTCCTGATAGACTTTACAACCACCTGAGTATTTATTTACATAATTAAATGCTCTCCTGACTGTGTTAAGCAGTTGACACTGAATTCAATAATAGACCCTCAGATTTTCATAGACACTGGGATTTTACTTTATTCTACTAAAGGTTTTCCTTGGTCTGAGAAATAATGTCTTTGGATGTTGAATTGGGTACCTCTAGAGACGCAAAGTATACATGTCTCTACAATTGCTGGCTAGGCCTGACAGTCTCAAGGATCCTCAATACACTGAAATTATCATTTCTCCATAATTGAACCCTTTAGGCTCATTCAAGTTTATATCCAGTTATGAAATTAAGGAACTTTCCAAAAGACTCAGAAATCTCACCTGCTCAGAAATGTTATGAGGGTTTAATACATAGAAATCACTTACCCCAGTGCCTGCCACACAGTGAGTATCTGATCATCTTCCTTTCACTCCAGTCCTTAAAATAAATGAATGTAACTGAAAATCCAGGTAAGAGGAGACACAATGGACCATCAGACATAATGGACCATCCTTTTAGCTAAAACATGGTGATTGGCAATAATGATGTTTTTTCACTGGCTCCACAGTGGCCAAGCTTTTAAGAAGCAAGAGCTAGACACTCTATCACGGATTTCACACGTAAACTCCAGGAGTGATTTCCCTTTCCCTATCACATGTTTCCCTCTGCACTCTGCTCATCCGATCGCATTGCGTGGATGACTGGCCATGCACACACCCCATCCTGCTCTGGATTTATTGAGCTATATCCTTGGGTGGGCGCCCAGGATCTTGCAAAAGAAACTGATGACTTAATTAGTGAAGGTCTGCCCAGAGGCTACCACCCGAGCTCGTCTCTGCTGCTGAATCAAGGCAGCTCCATTCCTCCATTCTGCTTGGTTTTCCTTACCCATGAGCACTTGCTTCAGCACGGCCTCTGCTCCTCTCCACCCACATCTCCCAGAGCTCACCTGAGGTCAGTGGACCAGACTTCCGTGCTGCTTACTTCCCTCTCTCTCCCAGGTTCCTAAATTAAGGACACTGTATTTTGCCAGGCAGTGACAGCACATGCCATTAATCCCAGCACTTAGGAGGTAGAGGCAGAAGGATCTCTTGAGTTCATGGCCAGCTTAGTCTATACAGCAAGACAGCCAGGGCTACACAGAGAAACCCCGTCTTGAAAACAAAAACAAAAACAAAAAAGCCAGTACAAAGTAATAGCCCGTAGGATCTTTTCCCTGGGATTCCTCTACTTGCCTGTTAGATAACAAGTACAATTCATGCTCTCCCTGCCTTACACCTATCTTACAGGGAATCTCACCACTTTGAGAAAATGGAGAACATGTCACTCAGTAGGTATGAAGCAATGACCACACTCAAAGACTGAGGTTGGGCTTCATTCTTCATGATCACTGTCCTTGCTCCAACCCTCCAAAGTCCTGAGACTACAAGCAGGCTGTCCATCGCAGCAGTCCATATGGGCTCAGCAGTGTTGTACTGTGGGGGGGGGGGGTATCTGCACCATCCATAACCCTGGGCAGGCAGCATCTGTAACCCTGAGAACAGCCTTGAAGAGAAGTGCTGTCACCTAGCTACAAAGAGCATACCAGACTGTAAGGCTTGAGGTTGATAGGATAGATGCCCTCTGTGGATCTCTGACCACAATGGCGGTGCTAGTGAAACTTTCTTATCTCCAGGAGGACTCATTCATTCTCCCTCCCCGCTTGTTTCCTCTCCACCATCCTCTTTCCTTCCCTTCCTCCCTTTCTCTCTTTTCATTCTTTAGAGTTCCAGTTACAACAATCCTCCCACTTTTTAAATTACATTTACTTGTTTGTTTGTTTGTTTAATTATTTTGTGTACAAGCACAGGTGTGTGCCACAGCAGTTCTCTGGGGACAGACAAGGCAAAAGAGTGTGATGCATAGTTCAGGACCTTGTGGACTCACAACCTGCTCTGAAAGATTAGCTATGTGCAAAATAAACCAGACAGAAGATGGTGAGACTGGGGGTTGTGGTTAAGACAGTGTCTGGGAATTACAGAAGAAAATTTTCTGATGAAAAGATCCCAAAGTTGCTTGCACATGGTGATGTAGTGAGGGCATGGGGGCCAAGGAGAGAGTGTTGGCTGACTGTGGCCCACCAGTCCTAACTGGATTCTAGCACAAAGCAGATTAAGTCCAAAGAACATTCTGGCCGTGGATTCAGAGACCAATTGATAAGAGATATTCTTTTGGCCATACCACAAGAAAATTAATACACACACACACACACACACACACACACACACACACACACACACCCATTTCGCCTATTAAGAGCACCAAAGCTACTGGTTTCCAACATGGGTCTTAATATCTCATTTATTTGTTTGTTTATTTATTTATTTATTGTGTGTGTGTGTGTGTGTGTGTGTGTGTGTGTGTGTGTGTGTGTGTGTGTCTCACAGGCATGTGTGTAAAGGTCAGGTTTCCAATTCAAGTTGCCAGGTTTGCGTCTGTACAAGAGCCTGTATCTGCTGAGCCAACACACCAGAGCCCCACATAAAACCATCTTCAGTCTTCTCCCCAAAGAGGAAGAAAGCTGACCTGCGAAACTAAGATGTGGGTCTGAGGTGGGACCCAGACTTCACAGCTTGTGTCTAGGAGTCACCGTGGGGTCTTATCATCATGCTGGGGACAAGGGTTTGGCAGTATTTGTGCCAGCAAGCACAATGCTGCCATGGAAGTCTGCATGGTCTCAGACTCCAACCGTGTCTCATGCACAGAGTGCTTTGCTAGGTGTGGTAGATTAACCTCCAACCCCCTCTCTCTCCCCCAGTCCTTGACAAATAGATCAAGAGATAGGAAGGACTGGATGTTTGATGAGGTCCCCTGACCCTCCCATCCAGCTGTGCATACAGATCATCATTTCTGCCATCATCCTGAATAGGAAAAAAAGGGAAGGGGGATTTCAACTCAGTCACAGGGACACTAGGAGAGCATTTCTTTACGTTTTATGTTTAAAGAAAACATGGTCATGAAGCTGCCAAACGGCCAGGGGGTAGGGGGGAGCACTCGCCCCTAACCCTGACTCTCTGAGTTCCATACCTAGAACCCACACGGCAGAAGGAGAGAACTAACTCCTGAAAACTGTTTTCTGACCTCCACATACTTGCCATGGCATGAGTGGACACACATGTGTAGACAAGCAAAGATATAATATTTGTTTAAGAAAGAAAGCATGGTTCTCTCTGGCACTGTGCTTTCTGCCAGTCCTACATGGCACTCAGAACACTGGGCATGCACCACCGCTCCTCGGAAAAGAAACCGATAGAGTGCATGAATGATGGAGACATTAAAGACCCACCCCCACCCCCACCCCGTGCACTGTGCTCTAAGGGGTTTAATGACTCATCCTTGCTCAGACAACTTGAGCAGGTGCTAACTTTGCCCCCTCAGGAGCTCAGGTGCTTCTGTACAGCAATGCAAAGCAGCATCAAGGCATTCTTCTCTCCTTGTAAAAGGGAAAGACTAGGGATGGAGAATTATTTAAACACAGCTCAGCCTTTCGAGGTCCCAGCATTGTTTCTCCTGCAGAAACACCCTGTTGATTTTTAAATCCCTTTAAAACCCCTGGCACCTGTATGGCCCACATCCAAAAAGTATTACCTAAGCCCTTGCTCTTGCTTTTTATATTTAACCTCACAGGCACTTCGGTGATTGTGACCCCTGGTTTAGTTGAGAATTTAGGACCCTACAGAAATATTTCTTCTCCCATGGAAGCTAGAATCATATAGTGCTCAGACCTCGATAGAAGAATGTATTCATTCTCACCCCTCACCCCTGCCATTTTCTTAACCAAGTATGCTTTACTTCTGCTAGATTAAAAAAGGAAAAAAAAAAAAAAAGATGTAATCACAAGACCCGTGGCTCCAGGGTGACAATGACTCTGAAATATGGATTACAAGAGTCAGAGAAAAGTGGTGTGGGGCGGCTGTCAGGGTCAGCCATTCATAGTATCTGATACAGCGTCCTTTCAGGGCAAAAACTAAGGCTGCAAACATAATGAGAACTTCCCAGCAAATTCATTATAACAAAGAGTAATGCAAGTTCTCTGGCCACAAAAATAGACCCAAGGAAAGTGACTCCCATGTAAGATCTAATTAAATCCTTTGATGTCAGAAAGCAGGGCAAGGAAGATTGGAAAGTCAAGTCTCACCAACTCACATGGGAAAAAAAAAAGAGAGTTTCCTTCTCCTTTTCCTTCTCTTTCTCTTTCTTCTTCCTCCTGTTCCTCCTCCTTCTTCCTCTCTCTCTCTCTCTCTCTCTCTCTCTCTCTCTCTCTCTCCCTCTCTCTCTCTCTCTCTCCTCCATTCCTTCCTGACCCTTTTCTCCTTTTCTTCCCTTCCATGAAGGAAGAGTAAGATTCAGGAACAATGGGTTGTAAATTCTTGAGCCAATTAGCCCAGTGACTTACTACTGTTTCTAATGCACAGAATGTCACAGGCTGTTTTGCAGCCGCCCCAAGTCGGTTTGTTAATAACAGGAAGCTAGCACTTCTCAGTACAGTGGATCAAGCTACACGTGAAAATAAATGCAAAAAATCTGGAGGGGAATAGCAGCAGACCAGGAGTAGCCTTGATTTAATTTAACATTTGGGGTCCGCACACATGAGCATTTTAGTAGGCTTCATGGTGGAAGTTGCTGTCATTTGTAAAATATTCTGGCCAATTAGCTAATAGTGTGCTTGGATTTCTCCTGTTTTGATACAGTAATACTAAGTACATTGTGAAGCCCAATTATACAAATCATCCCCATATGCCGTACCAGTCTTTCTTTATGAACTGTGTTTATAAATCCTGTGTGAGGAAATGTGTACTTCAGCAATTTAGACCATGTGTAAAAACATAGCCAATGGGATTGTCAAGAAAACAAGTTCCAGCCTAGGAAATCCTAATGTGCTCGGCTGGAATAACAGGAGGGTGCCGGGCTAGCGCTGGGGCGGGAGGGCGATGGGGCGATGGGGCGGCGGGCGATGCTCTCTCTGCTCACATACTTCTCACTTTACAGTGTTTAACCAATTTAGGAGCTTCCACTTCCTCTTCTGTTGTTTTATTCTTTTCTTTTAGGATCCAACCTTGGAGTTTTTGAGAAAATTTGGGATTGGTTTTGTCTCGGGGACAATGGGCTCAGTGTTTAACATCCCCTTTGATGTTGCGAAGAGTCGGATCCAAGGGCCTCAGCCAGTTCCTGGAGAGATCAAGTACCGAAGCTGCTTCAAAACAATAGAGATGATCTACCGCGAAGAAGGGTAACAGATCCTTGCTTGAATAAGTATGCAAAGGTCAAGGATTGTTAAACCGCTCACTCACATTTGTCTGTTTTGATGAGAGCCAGTAAGCCTTAAGAGGCTGGGCTTATGTCTAAGGAAGTCTGTGGAACAAATGACAAACTTTGCAAGGCCACACAATAATGAGACACTGGCAGTGTTCTCCCACCAGCCTGATCGTGCAGAGAGGCACTATATAATATGCTGAGTATTTGCCTGAGAATGCTCCAATAAAAATCTTTAGCATGTTTAGCATGATGTTATTGTATATGTCCTTTTGGCATGTTAGGCAGAATATTTGTCTTCCGACTAAAAATCTAAACAAAGTATTGTCTTAATTATGTCCTCCTAAGAGAATTAAATAAGAACATTCTAAAAATCTGGATTCTTAAACTTTTAAGTATTTGCCTTTTTCTGATCTTTTTCCTAAGTTTTACTTTCTCTCTCTTCTCTCCCTCCCCTTTCCACCAATATTCTCCAGTAAACAAGTGATACTTTATTATTTTGATCTAAACTGCATCATATTTCCTAATGTAAGGACTTGGCTTGTGGTCTTTTAAATTCAATTACAAAAGTCATTTTGCCCATATACACAGCTGTCTTGAAAGCAAGAACCATCTCACTGATGAAAGTCAAGTTTCTGATTGGACAAGACCAACACAGCCTGTAATAAAGAAGTGATTAACTCTTTCCCTTCATTCAATTTAGCACAGCAAATACCAAACCAGATACTGTTAGGTTGGGGGTGGGGGTCATTTCAAGTGGTTTCTTGGTAAATGGAGAGATACTACCTATTTTCAGAATAAGAAATGCTTTCTCTTTTCTGTTACAGGATTTTAGCCTTATACAAAGGCCTGGTCCCTAAGGTGATGAGACTTGGACCAGGTAACGATGACCTCACTACTTATGTCCTTCCTCCTTTACTGTCCTGGTGTCTCTACTGTTCCCTGTGTAGATCTGAAACACCACAGGAGTTTACCATACAGGGAGGGAATGAAAAGTTGAGGATAGAAAGTCACCTGTTCAAGATACTGCAAGCATCCATCAGAAACACTCCACCTTTGTTCATAAATGCTATCTATGGCTTTGCTGTAAGCCAGCGAGAGCTAACGCCAAGCTTAAGTCAATAGAAAAGGTCCACACATACTGAAGCCAGGGTAAACTCCAAAGTAGCTTCTGACTGATGGAGGATTTCACATAGAAACAAGTTGATAAAACTCTCCCTTGGTCTCCAGTCTCGCTTCTGCCTCCCCTTCATTTCCAACATATAAAAGGAAGAGAAATTACTTCCCTGAGCTTCATTCCCACTCACTTCTGTGGAGTGAAGCTCTTCAAGGCTGCTCACTTGTCCCAGCCTCCCTCAGTTTGGTAATGGAGAATTCTGGCTTAGGGACCTATCTTCGGACAGGAGACAGAGGGAGAAAAAAAAAAAAAGCCTGTCACCCTCCACAGGGAAAGGCAGCTGCCTCTATGTAAATAGATAAGAAAATAGTGGCTGGAGACTCAACCGCCTGGGCAAATAGCTCTGGATTACAAGCCACCCCATGATTAAGTATGAGCATATGGTCTAGACCACACACACATTTTTTTAAAAATCAGATCATGTGCCCGTCCTTAGACATCCTGGTAGTCTTCTCTGGGACACTCTCTTCTCTCTTTGCCATTCCTCAATTTTAACGCTGATGTACCCCCAGGCTCACACATAGATGTTTACACTTGCATCTAAATCTGGAAAACTAGCCTGTGTCCCCTCCGTAGCTAAGGGAGTATGTAAGAAGAAGCTAGAGAACCGTTCACACTTTTGTGTATTCAAAAATCACCCCACATCTCCATCTATTACCCCAGCCTCTGAGAGCCTTTAAACATGGATTTTTTTTTTCTTCGTATGTGAGATCTAGCCCTGCCTCCACTTAATCATCGACCCATGTGTCAAAGCCAACGCAGGAATAAAACAACATCAGGAATACTGTACTTTTCCCTCACCAGAGAGTCAAGACTGGATAGTAGGCCTAATGTTAATGAAAAATCACAGGACAAAGCCCTAAACCAGCTTCTCAAAAGAGTGGGGAGAATGTAGCTAAAATGGTAATTGATTGGAACATTGAACCAGAACTCTTAAATAGTATGCCCCCAAGTTCTGTAAGAGGCTTCCACATGTCTGCTCGGGTTTTTTTACATGTTTCTGTGTGAGCTATTCTAAGTTGCTCTGGTGTCATGTGCAACAAAAAGTGTTGCTGTGTTACAGTCCAGCCTCAGCCAGATTATAAAGGGCCTAAAGCAAGTCCCTGGCCTCTCCTGCATTTCCAAAGTGCAAGTCCTAGGGAGTAAGTCAGAGGAGAAAGGTAGGGCTTTGAGTTAATACCAATCAAAGTTAAGCTAGAAAAAAAAAGAAGATAGTGTAAAAGAAAATGGAGGCCAGGGAGATGACTCAGTGGGCAAAGGGATGTAGGGGAATCTAAACTAAAATTCAAAAACTAAAGTTAAGATACACAGGTAGAGAGAGGTCAGCCAGATCATGGGTAGAACATACAGCTAACATTCAATGAATTTAATCCCCAACACCACAAGTAAGGAAGGAAAGGAAGAAGGAAGGGCTGAAGTGGAAGGAGGAAAGAGGAAGAAAAGCAAGCAAGCAGGTGGAGGAAGGGAGCATCCTTCATCCTAGAGAAACATTTCATCTTGTTTTTGTAAGTTCCTTAGCAGCCCTACATGGCCAACAATGAGATGCCACCTGCAAAAGAATCCAGCATCCAGCCTGATTTCTGCTCTAGATCTCACTAGACTGAAAACTAGTCTGTCTGTCTAACTATCTATCTATCTATCTATATATCTATCTATCTATCTATCTATCTATCTATCTATCTATCTATCTATCTATCTTTCTATCTATCTTTCTATCTGTGTGGCTGTCTCTGTCTCTGCTCTCATTATCTCTCTGTGAATCTCTCTCTCTCTCTCTCTCTCTCTCTCTCTCTCTCTCTCTCTCTCCCTCTCTCTGCGGTTGGGGGAGTGGGTACATGTGTGCACATGTGTGTGTGTGTGTGTGTCTACTTTATATGGTAAGCAGTTAGTAAAAGTAAATTTCATGATCACATAGACATTAACAACCGTCTGTGGGGCTGCTTCTTGTTTGTAGTTTTAGAATTTCAAGAAAGCTGTATCAGCTGATGGGGGTTTATTAGAGTATCTTCATGGGTTAAAAATGAAAATTACAGGCAGATAATTATCTTTGGTTTATGGTTATATAAACATGTGCAGCCAATAAATTTTTTCCCCCAAAATCATATGTCAGTGTGTGCAAAATAGCTAAGATCCAAATCAAGTTCCTTTTCTTTCCAAGAGAAGTCAACCTTCTACTCACACAGCCAAGCCTGTTCTCAGTCATGCTCGGAGTATTTGTCCACATTTAGGTTTGTTACTTTTTTTTTCCTCACACAGTTAGGCCATTCTAAGTTACGAGACACATCCTGTTTGCTCTATCAGGTAGAACACAGGGAGTGCTAGGCAGATGGCTTGCCCCAGTTTGCATGTATCCTATATCCTCTGTGCTTATTCTCCTGAATCATATTCCTGTTTATGTTGACAGCCAGCCACTTCACAGCCAGTTATGCAGCATTCTCATCTGTGATAAGGGCAGTCCCATGCCACCCAACTCTAATTCCAAATTTCCAAGTTCAAATCTGTATATTTGAGGCAGATATGTAGAATAATCTTAGCTTTCAACTTCCTTTTACAAAACAAGAGTTTTAAAATATTCAGAAAGTAACCTCCAAACAGCACAATCCAGTTTAAAAGCCAAACTCATCTGTCAAATCACAATCTTAGAGAATTCTTTCTTGAATATACCCAAAGATGATGCCAATTATGTCTGGAAAAGAGAAATGTATTGCTTAAATGTGAAGAATATGAACGTTTTCATGTGCAGAAAAGTCCCATGCCTTTATATGACTAAATATGTCTTTATTTATTTACTTTTTTTTTTTTCGATTGAAAGTTCTTGAAAAAGAATCTGATGAGAAATGATGAAAGTTGCAAAAGCTCAGAGGAAAAAAATGTATTTGGAGACTCAAGATGGTCTTGATTTTGCCCTGAGAATTTTCCATGATCATTTTCTATCTGTGTATCAGAGCCACTGATAATTCTGAAAGTCCCCAGTCTCCCCAATAAAGTCCCCTGAGACTGGGTGGCATGGGGTTGGGGTGGGGGGAGCAGAGTCCACAACCCTTCCGAGGACTATAATGAGATGTAGCTCTCTTCTGTTCCAGGCGGTGGGGTGATGTTGCTGGTGTATGAATACACCTACGCATGGCTTCAGAAAAACTGGTGATGGGCTGAGAAGTGCTTTCCTCTTGATATAACAGCTCTGCAACCCCAGGAAGAGAAGACAAGCTAGACGCACCCGTTAAGAGGGGAACACAGCAAGCGCAGGAGCAAAGCCTGTTCCGGTGTTTTATAAATTTTTAGACAAATTGACATGGTAGTTTGGGCCATATACATTAACACAAGTCAAAATTTAAATACATTTTTATAAGGAATTACTTTTCCATAAGTTATATTTTAAAAGAGAAGTAAGAAAAATGTAAATACACCAAAACAGACTTTTAAGAATGTTTAATTTGTGAGTGCTGAGTTAAAATGTGAGTCTATTGGTTTTCTTTAGTAATTAATATACTCTCAGGCTCTATTTCCCTCAATGTATTTTATACTTCACATGGTGACTTAAGTGAGTATTTTAAAATCATGCTATTTGAAAATGTTTGTTAAAAATAGAAAACATGGTATTATATTAAACTTCTTTCTTTAGCATAGTTCATTTTGAAAGCAAGATTTGTTACTAAATTTTTTTTTTTTTTTTTGGTTAGGTCACAAATTGAATGTACTCTTTGGGCCCTTCTCTGTTGCCCAGACTTGCCTCCAAACACCCATCCTTAAAAAGATATAGGGAAATAAAACTATCTCCAGGTTCTTAGGTTTAAGTCACACTGTGACATCTAAGACTATTTAGAATATTAAAGTGTCTACACTAAACGTTTCAAAAGTGAAAACACATTCTTTAGCTTTTCCAAGCACTCTTGCACTAATATGCACTCTGGAAAAAGAAAAGAAAAGATAGGTTTTTTTGGTCTTGATATACCCAAAGCTTATTTTTATGTCTGTACTGTGTAATGAGGCTTCTCCAGTAGCTATGGTCAAGGAAAAAAAAAAATGCAACATGTTTTAGATGATGCCTGTTCTTAACTACTCCTGTGGGGTATTTCTGCTAGAGGCAATCTCACCACCAAAACATTTTGAAAATAAACAGATGACGTGGTAATCATTTGTATTTATTAACGTAGAGCATCTGAAGTATAAAAATAAAAGGCTTTTGACATACTCTATATACATACAGAGCCTTCTGCTGCGCATCTTTCCCGACATGGTTTGTTTTCATTTGTATTTCAGCCCAATATTCAATATGTGGGTCATTAACGCACAGAGAGCCAGGAGCAGGATGAGTGGGGTCTGTTACATGGCTGTTTTCTGTCCTGGAAGGTGATACATACTAGAGTCCTCTGCAGGAGGGCTAAAGGCACACAACAGGGCAAAAAAGGAATTCTGAAGAGTGTATGTGCCAACTTAGGAAATGTTCCCCTCTGAGGAGGAACTAGTGTCAGGGGGTGGCTAGCGTTAACAGCCACAGGCTTGCAGATCCAGCAGGCCCTACCTCACTGTGTTCCTGTTCTTGGTTGTTAATGTGGCTTCCAGTCAGAAGTGGCTAGGAATAGCCAACAAGGTTTTCCATTGTCTTTTAAAATTGTTCCCTGTGGATTTACCATTATTAATGAGAGACCTGGAGAGAGGAGCGAGAATGAAAAAGAAAACCCTGACACCCGTTAATATTACTTTCTTAAAATACAAAAACCAGAAAAATATAAATAACAATAAGACCTCTTAACTTAGATAAGGAAAATAACATTATCAGTTATGTTTCCATACAAGCAATTGCTATTTTGCAACATCCCAAATAGTCACCTAAAAGCCTATTAGATATAGAACCATTCTGTGCCGTAAGTCAGATTTTCTGGATAGCAGGCAAGTTTCTGTACTGCATGATTTGAAAGTCCCCACCAAAATATTGAATTGGATCTTAATGCCATTTGGTTACAGTCTGTCTTCTCACCACACGGGAATGCCAATTGTCAGTGGGGAGTTTTACAACATCAAAAGGATTCTATGGTCCTGAGAGTTTATCTGGCTCCTTCTGCTCACTCTTCTCCTAAAGTTATAATCCTGTTTGTAGCAATGAGTCTTGGTTCCCTTTAAAAAGAAATGCAGCATGAAGCTCTCTATAAGACATCTCATAAAACAACTCTCTATACTGTTTGCAGGGGGCAGAGAGAATGGGGGTGATGTGCGGGGGGTGGGGGGAGTCTAGTTCCTTGAACACAACTGTGTATCACCTAGCTGGGCAGTGGTGGCCTTTAATCCCAGCACTTGGGAGGCAGAGGCAGGCAGATTTCTGAGTTCGAGGCCAGCCTGGTCTACAGAGTGAGCAGAGTGAGTTCCACTACAGCCAGGGCTACACAGAAAAACCCTGTCTCAAAAAAAAAAAAAAAATCCATACTTGTTTAGTTATTGAGTGAAATTAATACCAAGACAGTACATTAATATCTCAATAGATGAATGGTGCCAATATTCTAAAAGTTAATTTTAACCCTATTTCGCCAAGCAGCAGAAGGAATGCAGACTGTAGAATCTTACCCAAGAAAATGAACTATTATAAAATAAAACATATAATCACATGGTCACACACATTGCATGGTCTTGTAGCTCTATTCATAACATTAAAGTAAAAATCAAATTGGTCTAAAAAGGTTTAGCAGCTAATCTCTGTTATGTAATTCCTTAAATGAATAAAAAGAATTTGCTAAAAAATTAAATAGCATTTGTATTTCTGATGCCAACACCAATTGACCTACACGAGAAACATGCTTCGGTATGCACTGTAAACTTCACAGCAAGCCATTGTTACTACATTCATTAGAGAAGAGTTCTCCATCTCCTTTTAAGTTACCAGATAAATGTGGGGCTGAGATTGCTGAACACACAGGTAAGCCAACGACAACAGTACAATTTCATTTCACAGTGGTTTTTCCATCACATAAAGTTCATTTTAAGTGTCTTTGCAAGGAAAAAAAAAATGACAAAAACCTATTTCACATTAGATGTGTTCCTAGTGACGTCTGTTAGAGCATTGTGATACAGGAATGTTACAGCCTTTTTGTTCTCCTATGCTTGACATATGTGTTGTCCGACTAAGATACAAACTAAAACCTGGCTTGTTTTATGTTTTGAGTCTTCTGCTATAGGAAAAAAAAAGTATCCTTCATGAGATGCTGAAGCCTTTACTGAATACACACAACCTGGGGGCAAGTCCAGGTCCAGGAGCCCAAGTGGCCCACCGCCAAACAAAGAAAAAAACATCACCAGCAAGTCACCTTTGCAAAGAAAGAAAGATAAAAAAGAGGTGTTGGTGTTGGTGGAGGGGTACCCCATGGAATGAAGACATCCACACTGGTATTTACAAGGTCATAGAAATATAAACATTAGGAACATTAGGAACCAAGTCAAAACAACCAAAGGAGCAAAATTCCAATATTGCTTGAGTTCTTCTATACATATTTCTCAACAAAATACATCATCTCTTAAAAAGAAACAAAAGATCACACAAGTCAGTTATTGATTAGTTTCCTAATGGTGAATTAAAGCTTATTTTGGTCACCTTATTTGATTAGAGGACATCACATAACTTTTTTTCTATATCTGTTTTCCTTTATTGATTTTGCAAAATCTCAACAATTGCACGTTTTGAAAGTTCAGGTTGATTTAGAATAAATATACACGTGTGGTTTTACCAAAGACAGACCTACAAAGTTCCATAAGCCCTTTGAGGGGGGATAGGTTTCTTCTCTGTGTTAAAACAATGTGCGGGCAACACAAATGTCTCATTCCACCTTTAGAGTTGCTTTTGTTTTTAAATCCTAAAGTTATGCCAGGTTTCCTGGAAAAAGGGAAGTTACAGCAAGAAATATTTAAGTGTCATCAGCACAAAGATTATGAATCCATGAAGCCAGCTCTTGAGGCAGTAAAACTGGACCACTGGAAGGGTGGGGTGTGACGAGAGCAAGGATGCGCTAGGAGGGGAGGCCGGAAGTGGGGCTGCTGGAGTGGAAGCTTCCATCAGAGTGCAGAAGCCGTCACAGAATGACTACCTTCTCTGGCTGCCTGCATTCCCTTGAAAGCCAGCGATGCGGGAATATCACAGTTGTGGGGAGAGAGTGGGGTGCTGCCAGCATGTTGCCACCCATGTCCAGCAACATAACCAGAAGGAGCAGCACTGTAGGTCATGTAGGGTGACACTTGGGCTGGTGTAGGGTAAGGAGCCATGCTGGATGCTGAGACGAAACTGCTCACAGCTGGGAGACCATTCGGTGCCTGAGAGGAAGAGAGAAGAAATCACATTACAATATTTAACATCTCTCCAGTCCTTAGACACAGAAAACAAATCCTGAGGGAGTTAACAACACTCTGGCTCTATGTCTGCGCTGTCTTTTTTTTCCCCCTAGACTTCCTTTTAACCTTACTTTGACCTAAGGGTATCCTGTCTTGCTCCTTAAACACAGTGCTGAAAAGCAAGATGCTGTTCTTTCTACAGATGGTTTTTGGAAGCTACAACCAGCAAAAAAATTCATTCTTACTTTTGTGATTTAAAAATACATGCAGGAGAAGCAGGCTGAGAAAGAGTCAACTGAGATGAAGTACTCTGAAAGTCTGCTCAGCACTCCACTGCCTCTGTCAGCCTTCCAGGCACTTGCTAACGCTTGGCTCTTTTGTTGGAGTTTTGTGACAGACCTATCTCCTGTAGTTTTCATTTCCAGGAGAGAAGGGCAGAAAGTGTGGAATGCTGTGTTAGAAACTCAAAAAGGACAGATTTTCTGTTAAATAAAGCACGGGCCATATTTCAAGATGTCGTCGTGTTGAAAATGCCACTTGGACAAGGACATGTAAACTCAGGATTTTTCTAGTAAGGGTATTTGCTATTGGTTTTCTTGTTTTCGGTTGGAGTTTGTTTTTTGTTTTTTTAGTTTGGAGAATTTTATTTTTTCACAATCAGAAAGGAAATTTTCTCCACAAATATAAATGAATATGTGCAGTTTTGAATTAGAAATTTTGCATTTACAAAGTTCAGGGTTTTTTGGTTTTTTGTTTTTTTTTTTTTTAAGCCATATGGACAAATCTCTTTAAAGGAGTTTAATGTGAAATCTTTGTTTGCAAACAAAATGCAGCGGCTCTGGCAGGCAGGCTTGCTTGGAAACCAGTGCTTTCCTGGCGTCCAATAAATCATTGTTGGTATCGTTACTATTAACAACACCAAAAACACGCTGATGTCTAATCCCTCTCTGGCATGGATGCTCCCCACCCTTTTTCAAGTGGTTCTTTTCTTTTCCTCCCAGTTTCTACTCTGTTTAAAGATAAAGAGTAAATCTTGTTTCCTGGTAATGACATGACTAGACTAACATGTCAACATATTTCCTAAAGAAAAAGTAATATAGATGCAGGAATTGTATTAGAAAATATGATTTAATCCACAGAGCTGAGTAAATCAGACACATTTTAGATGCTTTGTCCAATTTAGTTAGAACATAAATGATGCTTTTATTTTGTACACTCAGGACACTGTGTATGTCCAACCATGCAGTCCCTCAATGGGCTATATCCCTTAGCACTCCATCTCAGAAATTATTGTTGAGAGCATAATGGTGATGTCTAATAGCCTATTTTCTGAATGTAAAAGGAATGTCTATACATACTTATATACATGTACGCAAGTATATGGTACATTATATGTGGCTGTACATTAGCCTTACTCATAAGTTCTGACAAAACCTCACCTTATATCTTTGATCTATAAGGACCCATATCTTATATTCTTCTATTTGTCATTGTATATTCTTTTAAAAATAGAAGCTAAAAGAAAAGATCCTTGTGTACCTCCTATGTCCCAGACACCTAGAAATATCCAACATATTTTATAAAATTATAAGGATTAATAAACAATAGCTCATCCTGGCAGTAGTGGCCCTCACTTTTAATCCCAGCACTCAGGAAGCAGAGGCAGTTAGATTTCTGTGAGTCCAAGGCCAGCCTGGTCTATAGAATAAGTTCCAGGACAGCTAAGGCTAAACAGAGAGATCCTGTGTCCAAAAACAAAGCACACACACGTACAGAGAGAGAGAGAGAGAGAGAGAGAGAGAGAGAGAGAACTAACAATAGCTCATTATAAACTGTTCAACTTATTACAATTACAAGATAATATATCAGAATATATTGTAATATTTAATTGGAATTTAAATGTTTTTGTTTGGATTTTTGTTAGCTAGGACTGTTCTGGAATTCACTATGTAGACCAGGTTGGCCTCAAATCATAGAGATCTGTCTGCCTCTGCCTCTGCCTCTGCCTCTGCCTCTGCCTCTGCCTCTGCCTCTGCCTCTGCCTCTGCCTCTGCCTCTGCCTCTGCCTCTGCCTCTGCCTCTGCCTCTGCCTCTGCCTATCAAGTACTAGAGTTAAAAGCATATGCACTGCTATGCCCAGCTTTTGTTTTTGTTTTTAAACCGGGCTCAAAATCATTCCCTGTAACCCTCAAACCAGAGATCACAGGTATATACTACTATACCAAGATGGCATTAAAATATATTTCCACTCCACCCCAAATGATGTCCTTTTAGGTAAAGCACAAAACAATTAAAAAGAAATGACTTCATATCATTGTTCAATAAAACTGAAATTCTTTCTTCCTTACAAGGGGAGTTAGAAAGTTGATAGCCATATATGTAAAGTTCATCATTCTTGTCAGATTCTATAGTGTCTTCTCTAGTCTGCCATGGTGTTTTTTCTAGACAGTCAGAAGAAGATGAAACTTATCCTCAAACTACAGCACTATTAAACCAAATCTTCCCTCTCCTGGAACTCAAATCTCTTTATTAGATTGTTTTATTTTTCAGAAGAAAAAAATCTTTGTGTCTCCTTTTTAAGATTAATTAATCATGTCTCAAAGGAACTTAGTTTAGAGTTCTTGGAGAATGAAAATCTCAGTGGCCACCAAATTACAGGAGCAAGTGGGGTATAGTCTAGCATTACATAGAAATTTTTGCTCTAATTGCTTTTAATCACTATTTTATTTTATTTCCTCAAAATTGTGTTAAAAATTAGTTTGGAATATAATCATCCAAGTAAAATTATGGAAAGGTATCCACATCTATGTTTGAACTCTGTCTAACACTAATTAATATTCAATACTACTAGTACCAATGTGCACCCAGATAAACAAAATAAAAATATTAAGGCCTAGTAGTACACCTCAATAGCTATAGCTTAGTATCCATATAGCCCCAGGTTCAATCTCCCACAAAGAAGGAAAATATTAAAATTAGTTTTTATATAATAGAAAATGACTCTACATTTGGTGCCTAATGCTAAAAGATTTAATATGCATAGCATATTAATTATCTATCTAGCAGAAAATATCTGTTGTTGAATTTTATTTTCTATCACTGCTCGCCTATTGGTGGGTGCAGGGGGCATAGTTTACTGCTTATACCCTCTTTTGTGGTGCGCCATAAGCTGTTCTGTTGTTCTGTCTGTAGTCTGCTTACCTGGGCCCACATATGCGGGCCTACGTTCATATTTGCTCCATAACTTTATTCATTTATCGAATATAATAATATCTGATGAATTTTTTTTTTTTTGGTTTTTCGAGACAGGGTTTCTCTGTGTAGCCCTGGCTGTCCTGGAACTCACTTTGTAGACCAGGCTGGCCTCGAACTCAGAAATCCGCCTGCCTCTGCCTCCCTAGTGCTGGGATTAAAGGCGTGCGCCACCACGCCCGGCATCTGATGAATTTTTATATCTACCCAAGTTCTCATACCTAAAATACTAAAGTTAACTTCATACTATTATGTGTAGTGATAGTGAATATTTCAAGGTTCTCAAAATACCACCATATTTACTGATTGTCAGTTTAGTAGTTCAATTCCCTCTGTGTTCCAGAAAGACCCAAGAGAGAGCAACAAGTTCAGATAGACAGCTTCGTTCATTCGTGAAGTGTGTGTGTGCAGGGGAGGGGGAGTGGCGCACAGTAGTCATATGAAGGAAGAGAAAGGATAAGAAACCCTCAACCTTAGAAGAGTAACTCATGTCTGACTTGACTGGGACAATAGGGCGGGTGTGTGGGTGGGTGTCTTAATGTCCCATTCTGCAGCTGAGTGTTCAGATTTCAAAATCTGGGGGAAACGGTTGGGGGAATAAGCAAGAAAACACAAATGTGCTTCCAAATGCCCCTGCCCTCCCGCCACCTTGACTGTCTGTCCATTTACTCCAGTATCTCAATAAATTAATTTTGAAATATGACATTCACAAAAGTAATAAATCTTTACTGAGTAAAGTGATCGTTCTTTATAAAGAAATCCCCGAAAGGGTAAAATTTTCCACAGCAAAGGAAAACAAGCACAGGTAGCGTTGGTATTTGTTTATGCTTTTCTGAGAAGAAGTAAACTTAAATGTGAACTCCCCAAATCTGTTCAATGTTTTCAGTGAAGGGTATGTAATTAATCTAAAAAGCTAGTTAGGTTCCCAAATGTACACCATAAATATAGTAGGAGCAAACATGTTAAATTACACTATTTAATTGGATTGTAAATATGATTTATAAATCAACCAACATACGGAATCCCAGGGGAAAAGTAAACAAATTTTCCACATGAAACCCTGCAATAGGAATGTAATAGAAATCTCATTTTTGAAAATGACTTTGCCTAAATATTTCATAAATAAGACTTCGACCCATCGACCTCCTTTTCACATAGACCTTCCAAGAAAGCAGTAAGAATTCTTTTCTCTGAAAGAAGTCTGTAATTCCCTCCTCACAGCCAGCTACCCTCCACTTAATTTTGGAAATGAGATTTATTAATACAAAGTGAAACAGATAAATTGTGTGTCCCAGAGAAAATAAGTTTTCTATGTTGAGTTGTCTCAGGAAAAGACAGGTTTTTCTCTCATGAGCACTAGAAGAAATCAAGGAAAAGACTGAAGGTGTAATATAGCTCATGTTAAGTGATCACATGGCTGTAACAGCAGACAGTTGGAGGACAAAGACCTGCCTCAATCATCCAGTAGGCTCACACAAGGGGACACAGGAGAGACATTTTATAAATGACTTACTGAAGACTTGTGAATGTAAAAGATATGATTCTCTTGTTTTAAGAACAAAATAAAGAGTTTATCACCACTACCCTATCACAAGACAAGCATTTACTTCAAGCAAACTAAATGAATAAAGCTGTTGGCAAAAGTAAATAAGAGTTCCAACTAGCCCTTCACTGTTTGATTTATGCTTGTTCCGTGTATTCCTCCAACTCTAAGAGGATGGAAATGTATAAGTACCCAAACACTGTGAGTATGAAAAGGAGGAAGAAAGGAGGAGAAGGGGGAGGGGGATGGAGGAGGGGGAGGAGGAGGAGGAAAAAGACAAAGAAGAAGAAACTGATATGGCAACTGTCTGGAAATTAGAAGTTAAAGACTATTTTTTCAAATTCTGGAAATTTCTCTACTCAACATTTTCTCTCTTGAAGAAAATGCAAATAGCAGTGGAGTGCCAGGTTCTCTGCTCACAGTCTGTCTGTCTGTCTGTCAGCCATTCATCAAACCCATGTGTTCTTGGCTTGCTGATAACATGAGTTTGCCCAGGCTTTATGATAAAGTATATTTGGCCATAAAAACAATTGTGCTTCACATCTATTTACAACATCAGTTTCATAAACACAAAGCAAAACTGCATCTGAAAATGAGCAGATATTTTTGAGGAATTATTTCTCTGAGATTGTCTTTCAAACTGCAATTCTTCCCTTCTTTATTTTGTAATGACCCTAGTAAAACAAGCCTGGTAGTGAGACAGGTGACAGTGAGAGCCTGGGCTCAGCATTCATCTAAGAGAGTGACATTTTACCTAGGCCCAAATGTCTCTAGGTAATAAGAAATGTGATAAATGTGTAATACCTGATTTTTTCCTAAATTTTGTGTCTAAAATGTTATTAAAATTGATATAGCCTTACATTGATTTAATTATATTTTGTATTCTCTTGACATACAGCAAAAATTATATGCACTGGGTACAGTGTGATGCTTTTATACATGTATACATTGTACACTGATCAAATCATTTAAAACGTCAGTCACCTCAAATATCGAAAGATAATAAAAAAACATTTACAATCCTTTCATCTAGTGACATTGAGCTGAAGGTCTTTTGAACTCTTGGGGTTTTTTTGGCTATCTCAGATGACACATTTTGTTGATATATAATTATTATCAAGTTTGTTTAAAAATACTATGGGTTGAAAGTTAATTAAAAATCAGGCCATGTTTTCCATAAGTATAACAAATTTCAAAGACTGCTAGCATTTGACTAGAGTTTCATTCTCTATAAAGTTATAAATTAATTTATCAAAAGTTAACTTTGGTGTGAAGAAAATTCCAAACAGCTTTATTTTTATCTTTATGAAATTAGCGTGTTCTGAAAAACGAGTTTTAAAATTTTTGGATTTATTTGTTTTTTAATTATCAAACTATGTTTTTTTTAATTCCCCACTAGGAAATTATGTTCAAGATGATTCAAGTGTATCATCATTTAAAATAATGCACAAATGAATACTTTATGAGATTTTAGGTTAAACTCCATGTTTAAATTAAGCTCGTGTCACCAGTTGCTTAATTCAGAACATTTTTAGTGCAAGTATTTATAGACTATTCTCTATTCTAACATCGCAACTGCTAACTAATGTTATAATAAATTTGCTGTCTTTATTAACATATTCAACCCCAAAGTGAAGATACTGGGAATTTGTAACTCTACCATTCATGGTCCGGTAGCCTACCTACCAGGTAAGCGGTATGTGTTTGTTCTGAGGAAACATGCCAGTGTAGACTAAACTTTTCATAAACTATGCATTTATTTATGAACTGTGTGAATAAAATCAATTATTAATTTACCAAATTCCATGGGGGTAAAAAACAGATAGAGCTCAACACCTATGTCTATCCATTTCACTTTTTTCCTCTTGATCATTTGAAGTCAGATTTTTGTGCTTTCATTTGACTAAATAGAAAGAACAAGTAAACATTGTTTCCTTCACAGTCAGATGAGGCTAAGGATTTCCTTACTCTCACTGTACTTCCTTACTTACAAATGTGGTTAAATAATCTAAGATAAATATTCTATCCTAGTCAACAACGAGTTCTGAACGGGAGTCCCATATGAGTTACAAGATGTTAATGTGTAAGATAAATTCAGACATTCAAAACTAATTTTCAAACACGTTAAGTAGGTACATGTATGACTGAAATGTGTATGCAGTTCTGATTCCTGGCAATCTGGCATCTTTGCAGTTTATTGAAAATAGAAAGTCTAGATCATGGTGGCCAATAGTATCAATGCTCAGGTTCCAGTTTATTCTGTAGTCATTTTACAGGTGTCTTCCAAGAAAGCATGCTCTAAGCTCTGAGTCTGAACTCTCAGTCTCCCCTGTGCACACCAGAAGGAAACTAGCATTAAAGGATATCACAGTAATTAGTTACAACTGCAAACGCCCAAAAGCATTACAGGCAAATTTCTTCAGCTTTCCTTTCTCAAGGACATTCAAGTTTTGCTGGCCACAGGGGCAAATGGTACCTGAGTTCATTTTTTATCAGAATATATTGACAATACTTTGTGTAGTAGTGGGGGGGGGGGACTTGTAAAATTAAAATTAGCTTTGGAATATTTTAAGAGAAATACACACATATACAAATCCTATGTGTTCTTAGTTTTAAATGTAATTTTACACCAAATTAATGTCTAACCTGAAGTGTTTGTCTCCTTAACATATCTTTAGTCTTCATCCTAAGAGTATCCACTGATTCATGTTGTGCTTAGAAACTCTGAAGGTTTTATGATTGTGTGTCATTTGAAGTATCAACCTAAATGGCAGAATGGGATAACATTTCAGTAAGGGCTTTTAAAATATTAACGTGATATAAATATCCTTTTATCTGGGGTCCTGTTCTCTTAAGTATTACAATATTTAGAACAACATTTATTTGTCTGCCCCCTTTCCTTGAATTATTTGCTTTTATAAAACATCATTTACTACTTTAAAGTTCTTTGTGAATGATTTTTAGTGAGACAGCATTTCCTTGAAATGCTATTTATTTTAAATAAGTTGTAAGTTTAATTTTGAAGCACATTATAAATTAGCCCTTTATAAACAAGCCTCACTGACAGGTACATCATTCAAGAGAGGGAAATGAAAGTAGCTATGATGGTTTTAGATGAGGAAGCTGCTTTTATGCAAACGGACTGTATTGACTGCTTGTGAGAACGGGAGCTGATTTTGAACTCTGAGCTTCATGATGTGACTCCAGACAGCACTGAGCCCCTGTTAAATGCCTGCTACTGTTCTCCGGGCTTTGTGTACACTTTATATTGTCTGTCACAAATGCTTGGTAGAATGTTTCTTACTACAGGTTTTCTAAACAATGCATATTATGAATATCACTTGTTTTAAAAAGCCCATCTCTTGCTGCCATCTTTAACTTAATGAATGTTTCTTAAGAGCCCTATAGTTGTACTGACTCTTGGCTTTGGGGTTATTAGTTCCTTATTTTGAAAATGAAGAAAGTCTAAGAAAATGAAGAGGCTCTAAATGGGTAAACCGCTTGCTTAAGAAGCCGTGCTGCTTACCAAGCTTCTAATCATGGTGCTGAGAGTTACAGGCAGGTCTTTGCGAAAGAAAATGGTGAGTTTGCTTATAGAGACCTCATGGGTATTCTTTACAGTGGAACCAGACTTAGAAAAGCGGCTCGCTCTCTCCTTGCTGTTTTTGGTGACATTTGCCAGGAAATCAGCTACTAATGAAATTCTGACAAACCTTGAGAGAGACGAGGAAATCAAAATGTAATTTGTTAACGACAGTGAGGATTAGGATAACCCCTCAATAGATAAGAATAATAAATTCCAATAAATATAACTGATTTTTGAGAAGACATTAAAAAAATAAGTTTTAAGGCTTTAAAATAAGACTAAGTACTTCGAAGCTTTGGAGGTGGTGTCTACTTCGGGAATACCGTACACTGCCTCGAAGTTTTGCCATTTGAGTTTTGAACTCTTCATTCTAACATACTGACGAATTTGGACTCACACTTTCCTGTGGCGGGTTGCCTAATTCTTCTCAAGGAGAGAAAAAAAAGAAACCCCAGTGTTTTAAATTTTCTTTTAGAGAGTAGAAAGAGGAGGGGCAGGAGGGGGGAATTAAACGGTCCACAGCCAGTCCGTATAATTTGAGGTTTTCTCACTAACCTCCCCTGGGAAATTACGATGTGACCTTTAATCGGGAAATGGTAACTTTATTACGTTTATCTGGTTGCCCCTCTTCCATTCTCGCCGGACGAGCTGGTGTCCGCCAGCACAGGGAGCTGTCTGCACAGGAGCCCGCAGCCTCTCACAAGCCTTGCGACTCTGGCTTGAGGCCTCCAGGCGCAGCCCGCTAGCGGGGCGCCGCTCTGAACCCCAAAGCCTGGCCGTGCCGAAGCTCGGCCTTGGCTCGACTGAACCCGGCTGGCCTGGAAGGGCTGGGGGCCACAGGCGCGGCTGGATGCCAGGCTTTTTGCCCAGCCCTAGGCCCAGACTCAGCCAAGCCGGGTTCCACCTCCGGGCCCCAGAGGGTCGCCAGCCGGGGCTTCTCCCCTTCGAGGCATCCTTCATCCCCCAATTCCCCACACCAGGCAGCCCGCCTGGCCAAGCTCTCTCCTCCTCACCTGGCCGTACTTGGCTTCCTGCTCCAAGGCTCCCTTCTCCAATCCATTCACTGCGTGTGGGGCGGCGGCAGGGAAGTTGTTGCGTCCCAGGCTGCTCCATTCCTCCACCTTGGGGCTGTGGTAGGGGGAGCTGTCGCTCACTCCTGAGAAGATGGAAGAGAGATTTCAGGCGGGGCTCAACTCGCGCCCCCCTCCTGAGACAATACAGGAATCCCTAACCACAAAGGTCCTGGGCTAAGACCTTTGGTCAACTCCCCTGAACTAGGCCTCCTAGGGACGCTGGGCCTAAGCACAGATTCCTCTTTTCAGTTTTCAGTCTAGGGCCTGGAGACGTTTTAATGGCCTGAACGTAGGCCTGAGTTAAGTTTCACCCACGCCTGATGGAAGTTTTGTTTTGTTTTGTTTTTTAATTTTTCCCCTTTCTTTCTTTTCCTAAGTCAACATTAGATTTCCTTTCTCCCTTCTTGATCTCGCAGGGAACAGATTGAAAGAGAACCCCCCACACCCACCCACCCACCCAAACAGAAGAAAACCCCAAACCTGTGAAGTGGGATATTTGTTCCGCATCTCTCTGTCCCCACTGAAGGAGAGAGGCAAATAGCTGACTTTGAGGAGGCCTGGCCCAAGTGTGACCTGGTTGATGGCTCAGAGACAGGCTGAAAAATGCTCACTACACTGTGGGGAACTGATAGCTATGTCAATACGACAGAACAAAAGACCTGCAAAGTCCTTTGCAAACAAATAACTAAGTAATGCCCACAATACATATGCAAAATGTAAGTACATAGATTCCCACATTGTGTGCCTACAGGACTTCCTCACACTCTCTGCTTCTGCCTCTGCCTGCTACGAGTTATATGCATATTATTTTTAAAGAACTAATTCTGGAAATACCGTGATTGTTAATGGTAGAATTATAAAGAATGTTTTTTTTTACACATCAGAAAAAGAAAATGAAGTAAAATGTTAAGAAAATGAAAGTAGAATTTAACATTAAGAAAAAGGAGTAGAGTGAAACTTTCAGTTCTTAATGGAGATATAGACCAAAAAAAAAAGTCATAATAGCTACAGTTATGCATATTGGAAAAAAGATATTTGAAGACTACATTCATCTAGTTCTGCTTCAGGACTCTGTGCATAGAAGTGTGACAATGTCCTTTATACTTGATTTTACACACTTCCATCTGATACAGGTGCTTCAAAGAGCGGTCACTTGGAGAAATTACTTTTTTATATGCACAGATTTGTCAGAAACCTGTTTGTTTAAGGTGACATCACAAATAGACAACAGTATCTACGGGGTGGCACCATTGCCTTCTATAACCCAATATTTTCCCTACCTGACATTTGGTCTGGTTGCAGGATTCCCCAGAGGTGGAAAGTTTTCTTTTCAACTGTCAGCTTATTTTCACCCTGCCTCCTCCTCCAAAGAAGTAGATTGTGCTGCCATTTTTTGTATCAGAAAGCCATCGCTGATTCCCAACTGCCTGCTGGGCTTTGCCCGTCCCAGACAAAAGGCAGTCGGTGGGCATAAGACTGAAGTTATCTTAAGAAATTGAGATCCCCCTGTGAGCCCCCATTTCTGCTGATCTCACACTTTCCCATGAACAGGGGCTTCCTTTAAATGTCAGTGAGGTCAGTTTATCCTATAAATCAAGGGCAACGGCTCCAACTAAGGCTCTAACTAGTTCCAAATAACCCAGAACCTTGCTCTTGTCAATTTGCAGTCAGAAGACAACAAGATGGGAAATCGTGCACTGTTTAATTACTTTCAAAGGTAATTGTGCCAGTGTGGTGGGAACTTCAAGAAGCAGCGGGGAAATTAGCACAGGAAATATCTTTCTCTTTCCTATTTAATTTTTCCTCTGCCCGTCTTAAACTTTCCACTGAGCAATTAGGCAGTAAGTTAAGCGAATAAAACATTTTAACTTTCTTTTTCTCCCTATACCAAGAAGAAACCTAATGTCTTTTAAATTTTATCTTTAACAGTACAATAAAAAGAAAAACAAACTCAGTCCGGAAAGCCGGACTGTAAAGTACAGAACACTCCTGAGATCTTTCTGAACAGTCACAACAGACGTCCAGGACAGAGCAAGGTTCCGGCAGAGAAAAGGAAAAAAACACTGCTGGAAATTTTGCAGGAAAGGGGCACGCAACCACTAACGTTTCCTAGTTCCCGAGGACCCTAAGGAAAGCCGGAGGCTGGGGGGGCGGGGGGGGGGTACCAGAGACAGCAGCCGAACGGACAACAGCGAATCACCTAGCAATTGTCACCTTAACTACTGGGTTGATAATTAACGTTAAGGGAGGTGGGTGGGAGGTAAGGAGAGAGAGAGAGAGAGAGAGAGAGAGAGAGAGAGAGAGAGGGAGGGAGAGAGAGAGAGAGAGAGAGAGAGATCCTGGACCTCCGTTTCCTAGGAAAATGAGGTGCAGCATAAGAATGAAACCAATTAGGTGACATTTGAACTTCCTGCCTGAGCAAATTTGCCCTGATTGCCAGAATCCGAGAATAATAATACAATTTCCAGAGTGTGCGGGACTCGTAGCTGCGGCATGTGATTCGTGAGCAAGCTGCCGACAATGGCTACCTACAACCCGCAGCCCCAAGCCTGCTAGGGCCTCCTCTTGTGCTCCCCAAATCGCCAGGCTGCGCTCTCAAAACAGCCTAGCCCGGCTGAGGCTGAGTGCGCGAGAGGCGGGGGAGGGTGGAAAATGCGAACCATGTGTTGGGGATGGGGGGGGGATGTTATGGGTCTGGTAGTTTGAGATGAGGCTGGAGACTGTGTGTGTGTGGCAAGGAAACTGAGGGGCAAGAGTTTCAAGTTAATGAGATCAGGACACCCCCTGGGAAGACTCCTTGGGTTTCCAAAAGAAAAGAGCCACAGGTGGTGGGATGGACACTCGCTAGAGGCCGAAGGTACTTGGGTTCCGGAACGCGTGCAGGAACCCACTCCGCTCTGCACACTGCCTCTGAGCTCCTTACCTTGGTCGGTGATGGAGCGGATGCCCAGGATGTCCGTGACGGAGTGAGAGGAGGGCCAGGTGCGCGGCAAAGCCACCGATCCGGGGATGGCCGGCACCCCAGGTGGTGTAGGCACCTTAGCAGCTGCCGCCGTGATGGGACTAGGATACGAGTAAATGTGGTTGTAGGGCAGAGCGGGCTGCGGCGCGGGCTGGTGCTGCTTGTATGAGTCGTAATGACCCTGCTGGGCTAAGTTGCCGATCTTGTTGCGCAGAATCCGGCTGATGGAACTCACCGAGGGCACGTTGTACTTGTCGCACACGCCATCCGCCAGCAGGCGGTCCCGGATCTCCCAAGCGAAGATGCCTGGGTCCCTCTGCTTGTAAGTCCGGATGTGTTTCACCACAGTAGGGGTGGTGACCCGGGGCTTGCTCCCCCCAATAGCTCCCGGCAAAATCGAACCGGTCTCGTTGTAGCGCGCCAGGATCTTGCTGACGCAGCCGTGCGAGACCCGTAGCTGGCGGCTGATGTCACAAGGTCGGATGCCCAGTTGGGCTAATTCCACGATGCGAAGCCGAATGGCGTTGGGAAGCGGCCTTCCGTTCACGAACACTCCTCCCAGCTGGTTCACCTCCCCGAAGGCTGGCTCTGCAAAAGGAACACAGAGCGCGCCACAACGCGCACCAACTGCTTGGGACAGCCGCCTGCCACTCGGCCTCCAAGAGCGTCCAGGGGCAGGGCTATGACACCCTTCTATAAGTACTGGGGTTGCCCCGAAACAAGACTGTTCCGGCCTGAGCCAAAAGGCTCAAAACAAGCTGCGGCCAGACCTCGCTCTTACTTTGCGATTCCCAACAACAATCAAGAAGAGAGACCTAGGGCAACTCGGGGCACTCAAAACTCTCCGAAGCAGGCGGGGAAATCGGTTCTGAGGCTCCAGCGCGCCCCTCTTTGCCTGCCTGGTACCAAAACGCTCGGCCTCTGCTCCCCTCCACTGCCTTACCCCTCCCTTCTGCGGGGTTAGACGCAGTCCAGGGAAAGCTGGCGGGGGCGGGGGTGTTTTTGTTCTGTTTTGCTTGCATGTGTAAACACGTGTGCAACAAAACTTGGATTGACACAGGAGCTGCGAGATTCGCCAATGCCACTGCCCTCTTCTCTTAAAATCGCAAAATGGCATCAATTGCCACCCAGTGGCTCCCACAGAACCCTTTTCGCCGCGGATCCTTGGAGTGTGCTTACAGCTCGTCGGGACGCGGTCTGAGTCAATACAGCGCGGTGGCGCGCCTCAGCTCCCTCCCTCCAGCCCTCGCCTGCTCGCTACTTCCCTCCTCGGATCTGACAACGTCCCCCACCCCCCTCCCCATCAGCCACTCACCCATTGCTCCGAGCAGTACACCAACCGGGCCCCAGTTCCGCACTCCCAGAAAGAAACTTTTTCCTTGTTCTCACTGGGCCGGCCTGTCCCTGCTCCAAGCCGAGGGCGCCTTGGCTTCTCCCCGGGAGGAGGCGACAAGAGTGCCAAAGGAAAGAGTAAAAGGAAGTCTGTGCCCGGCTGAAAGAGGCTTGAGTTCTGCATTTCAATCTAAGCAGCAACGTGGGCTGGGCTGAGCAGGGCCGGGCGGCTCAGTCTATCACTCACTTGTGACACACCCCAAAAGAGGTGGGCCCGCGGGCAATCTGCGTTGTAATTGGTGCAGGCCAGTGAGTGACAGTTCAGTCCGGGGAAACTCCTTCCGCCGTCTGTTTCTGGCTTGCTCCGCACCTGGGTGACTAAATACAATGAATTAGAGTGTTTGACGTCTTCCCAGGGGCGCTGCAAACAGAGTGCAAAATCAAGCTGATAAAAATGCTGAATAAGCGAACAGAAGCTTTGGTCTCGGTTTGAATAATTTTAAGTGGGTAGAGACCGAGGACACCTCTTGGGGAAGAGAGATGGACTTGTCAAATTGAAATTGGACGTTAGAGCTCTCAGAGAGCAAGCGGGCACGACCGTTAAGGGATGACTGAGAACTACCTGTCATACTGACCTTTGGGGACTGTCAGAATCTTGTCCACAAATTCTATCTCCTTCCAGTTCACTCAGATGGGGAGAAGTCGAGTGGAGGAGATGCTTGAGGTGTAAGGACAAGAGACTTCTTCCCGTACCCTGGCCGAAGTGGTTAGTCCAGCAGTGAGAGGCTAAACCTCAGTCAAGCAGGATCCTAGCAGAGGCCAGGTGCTGTGAGGAAAAGATTTAAAAGCCAGACTAAAGAGGAGCACAGGATGTCTACTGGGAAGGAGGGTTGATCCCGGGAGCGCTGGTGGCAGAGGTCACATCCATCCCATCCCACCCCCTTGCAACACTCACCCAGAACGGAGGGTCGTGGTTTCCGTGTGTAAGAATTTGCCAGGGTTCTCAACACCAGTGAGCCACCTTGAAAGGTTTGATTTTAAATATGAAAGTCAGCCCAAGGAGGTACCCGCTGAGACTGCCTCTGAGCATCTGTGTGTAATTCCTGGCGGCTTCAGTTTAGCTACCAGAGATGCTATGTGGTTCTTCCTACCTGAGGATTTTTTTTCCACTTTCATTCACCCAAATCCGAAAAGGATAGAACAATTTGGGACAGAGAAATGCATTTATTTATGGAGACAAGGTTATGATGTGTGTGAACGAAATAAGGAAGAGAAGCATTGTGAATGGATTTGGGTATTTGTGTGACACTTGAAAGTGGATGATATTACTGTGTCTCCATCACAACTGCCCTCTCTTTTACACACATCCGGGATGTAGGATGATGTGCGCACTCTCCCGAGGGTTCTGCACACAAAGAAATCAGAGGAACCCCGATCTTCACCAGTAAATGACAAAAGCCCAGGACGTCTAGTAATCAGTTTTGGAACTGAACATTGATCTCCAGGAGCCTGCTTCTGCGCTGGGTGTACACCCTGAATTCAAGTTACTGAGCTGTGAAGGATTGAAAGATCACTTCAAATGTCTTTTATTGCAGTCAGGTATTTCCACAATGAGGCTTCACAAATAGAAATATTTGAACATAGCCCCTCCCCCCCTTTATTTGTTGGTTTCAGATGTTCGAAGTCATTTCAAGGCTCGACCTTGTGGTTTTATCCTTGTCTCCGCTCAATACTTGTATTGCGTAGTCTGGTGCTTTATAACAAGGAAAGCCAAGATTTCAGAAGCACCCCCCCCCCGTGCTATAGTTGAAATTACGTGCAACTCAGAGACTGAGTGGAGATCAGAACTTCTCCTGAGACTTGTGCACAGAAGATATTATGTTCTGCTCCTTGATGAGAAACCTTCATCCTCATGGGAACCACGCAAGCAGTGTCCTCTGAGTGCGCTCTTTGCTCTACTTCGGTGCACCCACTGAGTATTTCACACCCTTCTGAACTGGTATACAGAGACAGTGCCCCAGCCTGTGTGGACTGGCAAGATGTGGTGTCCGGAGTGATCAAGAGACCTGTGTGTCTAGTTTGCGGCTTAGTACCCAACATCTACTGCTGCCTCCTTTAGCTGTCGCACACCTCCCTTGCTCTTGCACAGGTTTACGGTTGGTCATCTATCGGTTTTTTTTTTTCTATCTGTTAGATCTGGCTGTTGGTGATCTCCCTGGGCATGCACGGACAGCATTTTACTAGGTCTCCTCAGAGTCCCTCAGGCTCTCCTACCAGAATATTCTTGGAGGCCCAGAATGAATCAACCTTGGGTACTTTGGGTCACTTTCAGCGCCCATGACCACCCGGTGCTTAGGGACCTTATAAACCGAAGATGCTGGAATAGAGGAGAGCCATGTCATCTCCAAGAAGGGGCCAGTGAGGAAACTTCCCTTCCCAAGTAAGAGGGGCCAAGCAGCCACTGATCTCTGGAGTCTTAGCAAAAACCAGGAGGGTGGAGACTTGTGAGGTGAGAGACAAGGAATGAAGGAGTGGGTAGAAAAGTGTAGGAGATGGAAAAGAGAGCCCCCCCCCCCCAGTGAGCCCTAGTGGACATAGGGATGCAGGACTTCAAGAAAGAGCAAGGGTCACTGAGGTCCAGGGCCCCGGGTTACTGAGATCTGGATTCAGGAGGTCATGGAAGAATCAGGAGAATTTTTACTAAAAGGAGAAATCTAAGACCAAAACCAAAACACAACCAGAAAGGCCTGCAGCTGGCTCGAGCCAGAAGGAAACCAAAAGCTTTTCTCTAGACTCTAAGGCCTCCTCTGGGGCGACCCCTTCTCTGGGTAAATATTTACTCAGTAGAAGACTGGAAGCTAGAGGACCAGAGGGTGTGAAGGAGGAGGTTACTCCAGGATTCTACACACTTGGCACCCGGCAGCCCACTGTGGAAGCCAAGCCCAGAGATGCAGGGGCAGCTGGGCCCGCACAGTGCGGCGGAGCTTTATTTCCAGGGCTTCTCCTCCTCTGTTGAACTCAACCCTGCCTCCAACGACCCAGGCTAGATGCTTGTAAAGTCTTCACAAATCTGTCAGTGGTCCCAATGCCCGCGGGCCCGCCACTTGCGGTGCACCCGAGTCCCTTTGGACACCAGCGAGGTCTGAGGAGAGATGCGCAGGAAGTGGCATCTAGCTCTTCCCAGGGCAGCTCACAGAGCATCCAGGCAGCAGCCGCATCGGAAGGCAGCACTCTAGGCTGTGTGTGAGCACTCATTTGATCTCGGTGAGTACTGGGCGTCTGTGTCCCTGTAGGTCGATGGCGACCGTGGAAGAGAAGGTAGGGCGAAGGGGAGGCGCGAGAATGGAAGGGTCTATTTTTCTACTCGCGGTTGAGGTGAATACAGGAGTTAGAGCAGAGTACGTAGGCACCGAACTCTGCAACCTGTCCCCTGCTAGGAGCATACTGGTCAAGCAAGGTCCAGGTCACTATGCCCTGCTGAAGCTCCCTGGGAAGCAGCTAGTGTCCAGGACAGCTCCTGGACATGGATTTTTTTTTTTTTTAAACAGCACTGTAAGTTCTTGCAGCTGTCTGGAGGAAGTTTTCAGGCAAAGGCTAGACCTCGAGTTGAGTTCCTCTACAGTACGCCTGTGTTATGTGAGTGTGGCATTGCACTTGACTTAAAAAAAAAAAAAAAAAAAAAACTAGACTCCTTTGGATCCTTCCCAATTAGGACCTAGCCTTTCAGGGTCAATGTTCAGCGCCCCCACTAAGCTCCCCAGTAAGTGTCAGGGCAACTGGTGCGCCCCGCACCCACGGCCAGGCCAGGTTCACCCAAGAAGGCTCGAGCCGCCCAGCAACTCTAAGTCCCAAGCGGCGGGTGGCAGCAGTTAGAAGAAGCACTGGGGGGTGAGGATGGAGCCAGCCTGCAGGGGTCCTCTGACAGGTTAAGGATAGGGTAGGGCGAGAGGGGCGCTCACACCGACCTGTTGGCCTTGGCTCGCCGGCGACGACGCTGCGGACGAACCGGCGCAGCCAGAAGCTTCAGGGGACTCCAATTGGAGCCCACGGACTCCCGAAGCGATGCTTCCTGGCTGTTCAGCCTTCCGCCAGATGGAGGAACCTCGCATACCGAGGTTTCCTCCTCTGCGGCAGGTGAAGCTGTGGGAGGGTGGGCAAGAGCTGGGAAGACGTCCCCGGCGAGCAGGGGCTGGACGGTCGCGAGGAGCCAGTGCTAGAGTCCAGCGAGCGCTTAGCCCGGCTCGCTCCTTCCCAGGCCAGGGGAGGGAGGGGCCTGTTGCGGCCTGAAACCCACTTTTCATTCTCCGCCTGCCTGTTTCCGATCAGCCGGGGTTGGTTTTTCTGTTTGCTCACTCCTTCTGTTACAATAAAAACAATCGACATTTCTTTTCAGTTTCCCCATATTAGCGTCACTCAGTAATTGTTCTCCACCTTCAGGCCCCCTCCCGCCTTGAAGGCGAGCGGGGTTGCCGGGGTTTTCATACTGTATCCGAGCCTATAAGCAAATCTTCCCTAAATACTTTAAAAATAAATAACGGCCCAGGAAATTGCCGTGACTCTAACATCACTTTCTGAACGCAAATTACACCCATTTTTCAGTTTTCAACAGTGGAATTGCTTTCTGAAGGATGGCTTTGAGCCTCCTGTGGTACCATTGCGTTTGTTTATGAGAGAGAGAGAGAGAGAGAGAGAGAGAGAGAGAGAGAGAGAGAGGGAATTTTTGTTCAAGGAGCAAAACTCGTGGCTGAGGGACAGCAAGTGTGCCCATGAGGGATAGAGTCTAGGAGGAGTCTTGGGGATCGGGAAGGCCCCGCTGACCCTGTAGTTGTCCAGAGGGGACCTCGCTTTTGCCAGAGTGGCAGTTTTAGTAGTGAATGTATGATGGCGAGGAAGCTGGCCTTGATCACTCAATGACCTTAGGATTCCACTTTGAGAGCTGCAGCTGGGGGCGGGGAGTGGGGAGAGGGGAAGCAAAACTGCGGGGGCCGTTTAGTACAGTGGTTTGTGAGCTTCCTTATTGGCGTTTGTTGTGCTAGCGCAATGAGGCACCTTCCTGGAAAGACCCTATTAGCCTAAAGCTGTCTGGAAAAGATAAAGGAGAACCAGGCGCGCCTCTAGTTCTGGTGTCAGGACAGCACTTGTGAAGGCCTAGAATTGAGTGCGGGTTACAGCTCTATACAGGGTTATCGGACGGTAGGGGGTCGGGGTTGCTCACAGGCTACAGGATCCGAAGAGCGCTTCTCCTTATTAGGGCCAGTCGGCAGCCCAGACTACCCAAGCTTTGGATGGGCACAAACTGTTGACCTAGGGCCAAACCGCTTTAGACACGATTTATGACATTTGAAGGTTCATTTATGGCATTTGAAGGTCAGCCCACGAGAAGCATCAGGTCAGTCACTAGCATATTCGTTGATGCGACGACCTAAGAGTAAATCACTGCACGTTCCCTCCGGACAGTTGGTGACAGGATGTTGTCTATGCACCTAGACACTGGACAGTGAGGTACAATTCTCTGTCCAGCAGTCTCTGTGCTCTCTCCCCTAGCAGAGCTCAGAGTCCCGCGGTATTATCTCCGCTATTCCCCCAAAATAAAAGTAGCAGGCCGAGGTGGAGAGGCAGAAAGGGAGTTGTGGAAATTTTCTTCAGATTTTTTTCCCTTTAATGTCTTTCAGACTTCAGCTAGAGTTCCCTTCACCCCGGCACTCCATCGCAGCGCCACCTACAGGCGCCGGGCTAACTCCAGCGCCGACCAGTCTAGGAAGGGCGTTTGCAAATCGAAGGCTTCAATTCACCTTAACAGAGTGCTGAATTCTAAGTCGCGCACCGCGCCTCGTCAGGCGCCATCGCGTTAAACCCAAAACACCGATCTTTTCATGTTACTGGAAACACCTATCTCCTTCCCACAACCTACTTTGCAGGATCTTTCACCGCCCTGGGGTGGGGGTGGGAGGGCACTCAGGGTCATGGATTTGCTTTTGCCCTTGCTCTATGGGCTGGGAAAGCTAAAAACTGAAAAGAAGCTCCTCTAAAGGAAGGGAAGAGAATGGTGGACTGGTTCTACAGGATAACCTTCCAAAGCGGCAGAGGCCTTTACAACGATAAAACACGCGTGTAGATCAAATGTGAACACCTAAGACATTTAAAGAAGGTCGCACTACGTATCAAGCAAGAGTAAAGTCTGAAGCCCCCACCCCCACCCCCCAGGCTCCTACTATCCTCGCTCTTTCTGGTTTCCCCACTCTCCGGGAATAGCTCAGTACTAAAGGCCCCAGAAAAGAAGAAGACTCTGTACTTCAGGTGTCTACAAACACTCCCTACTCCCTCCACATCTTAGGAAAGACAACCTCCCCTAGGCCAACCCCCAGAGCCTGTTAAAGAGGACCTGCTTCCTGGGACTCCTCACTATGGACAGAATGCCAGCTGAATAGGTCAAGGGTGACCAGAAGAGAACCAGAAAGCGCGCTTGGATTTCACCTGTTTGCTCTGACCCTCCCTAGGACTTGTAAGCCAGGGACAAGAAAGCAGAGTGCAGGCAGAAGGCAGACAACGCATCTTCCAACGGTGCCCAACCTCATAGCAAAAAGAGGGCCAAGGCAGGACCAGAAAAATTTTTGTTCTGCAGCTCAATTTATTTTGCGACTGGCATGACCTGTCCGCGGGATGACATGTCAACATGTCAACCAAAGCACAGAAAATATTCACTTTTGCTTTTCTGGGGATCTGTACTGGTATCTCTGTGTGTTTCTTTTAAAGAGCACTACAGTGGGAACAAAATCAGGAGGTGCCCAGAAACAATAAAATTAGAACTGGTCATTAACACAGCTAGTAGGCCCGAGAGACCTGAAAGTGCACGTGGTAGATAAAGTTAGCTGCTCTCTCTGCGGAGTCCCTGCTACCACCACCTTCCTTTCCTGAAGATGCATCTAGAATACATCTCAAGTCTTTCCCTCCTTGCAGTACCCTGAAGACAGCGCAGAAATGAACTATTTCATGTTTAAAACATAATGACAAAATGACTTTAGTGGGCTCTGGGAGACGTGGCAATCAAGGGAAGAGAAAACCTTGGTTCTTCCAGCCAGAGATCTTTCCTGGATTGGGAGACTTGCTTTATCTGTGGACCAAGGCGAATTCGTTTCGTTGTCGCCCCTAAATGGGAGATGAGCGAAGTCACTTCCCAGTTGACAAGATTGAGGACATTTCAAACAGATATTTTCAACTGAAATTCCAGTCCAGACTAGGATGTCTCAGCCCGCATCTTGGCGCAGATCACCAGAGCTCTGCAGGCTTCAAGCAGCGCGTAGATCACAGCAGTCGACCCACCTGCATCGTCTCCAGCCAGGTGCCAACAAGCAGCTTCTTCCTTGCTGCCTGCCCTTGACTCTCACTGGAGATTGGACAGGAGCAGGTAGGACCTTCTATTGCAGATTGTCTGCACCCCAAGAAACTCCCTTCTATGAGACCAAAGGAAACCTTTCTCTTTTACTTCTACCAAAGCCTGTCTAAAAATTCCAGCCAAGCACTCTGTGCTAGGGAGTCCACCTCCCCATTTTCTTGCAAGAGGCTCTGGCAGTGGCGTCTGGTCTGAGCGAATGGGAGATGGTAAACACATCCCTCTACTAAGGAAAAAAAAAGGGGGGGATCGCTGGGGAAATCGCTGAGGGACACACACACCAAGCAGTTTTCAATAGAAAGCCAAAGCTAGGGAAAACACACAAAACACCCATCCACACATCTAATTCGCCTTTTAATAAACTAAGATTAGACAATACAGTATAATACAAGTTCAGAGTAAACGAATTTCGACACCAGGTGCGTTTGCTTGTAAGGTTCCCGGTTGGAGTAGATTACTGACATTACATGATTTTCATAACAAGATGTTTTAATAACAAAATGTTGTAAGTTAGTGTATATTAGCTCACATCTTTTTATTCTCTTGCAGAGCTGAGGACTGGACCCAGCGCCTCATACATGCTGGGCAGGAACCCTTCTACTAAGAGCCCAGTTTACCTCAATCCTATTTTAGTTGAAAACCAAACAATAATGTCGACTTTTGCTCTTTGCACAGACACAAAAATATTTTTAAAGGAATATTATTTATATAATGAAACAATAAACACATCTAATAAAGACTACCTGTGCAGTTTTAAACAGATACACAGATGTTTAAGAGCACATCTTAGGTAGCACTCGACAAAACATTTAAATTTAAAAACCAAAAACCAAACCAAAACAAACAAGCAAACGAAAACTCTGAAGTGAGAAGGCTGGGCCCAGAACACAAAAAGTAAGAGCGAGATTTCTTGAGGGAGAGTTTAGGAAAATATCCGGAACAGTTCTCATAGTTCTTTACTTTTGGTACGAATTCTTATTAAAGTCTGTCTTACAGGAGGTTTTGGGATATTGAAGTGCTGTTGTTTGGATTCTGCTGCTTCTCTCTATCCAGCCTAGAAATAAAATGGTTGGGGGGTGTGGAGTTGTGGTGGCTGGGGACCCAAAATGCTGAACCAGTGCCCTGCATATATTACAGCTGTGCCAGTATTGCCAATCTGGGCAGGCTACCTCTGGGTAGATCTGGAGGGCTGTGAAAAGAAGGGTTCTATTTCCTGCAGGGTCAAGACAACAGCCCTAGGCAATAGCTAAAGGGTGAGCCACTATTTAGTAGGCTGGAAAGCCAAGGTTGAAGCTACAGGACTTTTTTTTAAAGCTCCCTAGCACCTCTTGCAGGACCAGAGGTGTGAATCTGATGCTCTGGCGAGCTGACTACACAAATTCCCTTAGCAAGTTTTTATTGCCAGAGTGATTCTAATCCAGTCCCTTTGGGATTGCCTTCTGCCCCAACACATGGTTCTGTTCTTAGAGACACCCTTTCACTAGGGGGGAGAAATAATGATCCCATTACTGGATGTTGGAGGTGTGTAGGGGGGGGAATCATTCATAACGCTGGTTTAAGGCAAAACAAAAAGAAAAACAAAAACAAAACAAAAAACAAACAAACAAAAAAAACCCTGAAAGTCAAGGAATAGAAAATTCAAGATTCTGTTGGTTGGGTTAAGCCCCCCTAGCTTCCTGACTGTGTAAAGCGTGGGACATTTACAAGTCTTCCTAGCCAGGCCACTCTAGCAACCAGGGCGGCCACTATTGTTTAAAAGAAAAGGTATCCATCCCAGCCTACCAGCCTGGGCAGATTCCTTTTGCAATGTAAATGTAGCAAGCCAGCAGATTTCAGAGTTGCTAGATGAAAGTATCACATTGTATGTATTGGGAAATAGGTTTAAAACTAAAGATTGCAAATTAGCTTATAATCCACATTTTAAACGTCCATTTAAAAACAACAACAACAAAGATAGAAACAGGTGGCTGTTACTTACAGACTTCTCAGATCTCTCAGATACAGAATTTTTATTATTCAAAATCATTTCTAGACATTTCTTCAACCCTGACACAAAAAAATGAAGTTCCCAAGGATGAACTAATATAAGTAGGTGCAGTTTCTTTGGCTTTTCACTTTCTCAGTTTTTGCATCCAAAGTGCCCCTCCAACCCCGTCAAGAGAAAGATCTATAGTAGAAAGATAAGCTATTTATTAAAGTTCTGGAAATTCCAATATAGCCAAATTATTTAAAGATTGTGACCTCCAAAATCAGCCTCCCCTGGTCTCTTCTTTTAATTCAAGGGTAGCTAAGATGCTATCATTTGGAATTAGACTTATTTTTTTAATAATATTTAGCTGTGAGACAAAAATTATCTGAAGAGTTAGTGTTTCTTCCACAGCAGAAAAGAAGAAAGAAGAGAGGACAGAAAACACAGGGTTAACCTTGCAGTTTCCCTGTAAGATGAGCCATGGCTTCTGGCCATAGCATGCATATACGATCAGTGTGTTTCATCATGGAACTGCTAAGGCACGTGAATGTTTGGGGATAAAGGTATTAGGTGCATAGAAGACACCATTATTTCTATTAGAGCAAATTAGTCTCATTTAGAAAATGTACCCCTAGGGTAAAAAAAAAAAAGTATGCTGAATTCTATAGAAGGAAGGACTGACACACACTCCGGTGACACTACATAAAAGTGCATTTCCTCCCATCTTCTGGAAAAGTCTCTTGTGTCAATACACTGATGAGGGCAGAGTTATACAGTCTGGACAAGTCACCAGAACCCAAGGTATAATTTAAAGTTCCATAGCGCTACCACCCAGCCGTCATAAAAATTACAAACAAATGTATTTGTAAGGCATACTGAAAACATATTTCTCATCATTGACTGAAACCTTAATTAACTAATCATCCAGGAAGGCAAATGAAAATACTTGAAAAACAAACAAACAAACAAACAAACAGTATCTCAGAACAGAATATAAGCAGCTGAAGTGTGTGCTTTGCTATACTTTACAATCTCCTTAAAACTGAGAAGTGTTTTAGGAATCCATTTAGGGACTCTCCATATCTTTCCTGGAATAGGCAAAAGGGGACAATCAGAAAAGTAAGTCCAAGTGAGTAGTTTCTGAAGAGCTGAACGTTGAAAATGGATGCTTGCATAAAAATACCTAGAGGTTGCTAGTGAGCTATTAATGTGACCACAGTGTGAGGAGTCTGGATGGCCTTTCTTGAATAAAGAATATTTATCCTGAAATGGATGCTGAGGGTGGAAGATCTATTTTCTGTAACTTTTTTTTTTAAGAGATAGACCTTTCATCACCTTCTCCAAGTATCTAGAAAAAAAGCACAATGAACACTTGGGTTAATAACAGAAAGGTATATAAACACCAACATTAAATTTTTTGCTATCATGAAAGATGTATTATTGCCAATAGGTTTATAAACACTCATGTGGGTCTCAATACATAAATGTAGCCATCTCAGTTATAAAGGCAATCTGTTAGCTTCTTCCTGAGGATAGCCCATAGTGAGACTTTTCACAAAGTGCCCCAAGCTCAAAGGACTGAATTTAAAATTCCTATTCCTGCACTTTTTTTTCAGTTCAAGAATTCAAACCTAGGGGTCCCATACATAATAGTCAAAAGCTCTACCACTGAGCTGCATCTCCAATCTCTGACGTATGTCTTTCTAAACCTGACAAAGGTACCATACCCAGTCCAGAGGCTATTTGATTTGCCAGCTTCCTCTCCTCCCACTCCTGGAAGCTGATGCTAACCTGAAGAAACACAACCTTTTTCTTGATGCAAGGTAACACTTGGACCTATGCACATGGAATATAAAATGTCAACTCCAAAGCAACTACCAGCTCTTTGTGAGTCTCTCTCTCTCTCTCTCTCTCTCTGTGTGTGTGTGTGTGTGTGTGTGCAAGTATGTGTATGTGTGAGTCTCTCTGTGTGAATGTATGTGTGTGTGTGTGTGTGTGTGTGTGTGTGCAAGTATGTATGTGTGTTGGGCCCTGGGAAAAACTTTCCAAGGCTTCCTCCTATATCTCCCTCTCCTTTTGGTTCCCTTTCTGTGAGGTGCTACCTTTCTCTGCCAAGCACATACTTACTCACCATTCTGTAGAACAAAGTAGAATTTTGCATGAGAATTTGATTTTTTTTAAGTTGTTCTTTTCTGGTTTAAATTCCATGAAATCCCCAAAATATTTTAAGGCACACCAGGAAACTAAGCATAACATTATCAAGATGAGTTCCAGTGAGGTCATAAAGTAGTTCCCCTTTTTTCACTTAGATTTCTAAACCACCACAAATGCATAGATGCTTAGATCTATCTTGAAGCTTATATTTTAAACAACCCGTGAAAAATGTATCCAGACCTTTACATGTTGGAGAGAAGTTAGCACACAGCTAACACAAGGTCATCCTTACCATCTGTCATTGCTCAGAGATCCCTTTGCCCTAAAACGCAGGTAAACTGGCCCAACGTATACAAAGCATTTACAGAGCATGAACCAGCAAGACCGAAGTGGAACAGGCAGGGTAGGCTTCTCCATGTTACCAGTGTTTCCTGGCTGGCTTTCTGATCTGTGCCTAAGTCCACAGTGCAGTTAACTGAACCACAATCATGTTTTTGACAAAGCCTGATTTAGTTTCTCTCCTGCAGGCTTCTTGGTAGTCAGGGCAGTTGCCTTCCTCCAAACTCATAACTGAGGGTAGAGGAATCGCTAACTCTCTATTTATCTCTCAATCCCTCTGTGCCCCAACTGGACTGTTAAACAGCTCACTCTTCTGGTCACATGACAAACATGTGGCCATTTGCTCCTTAGACTTACAACACAAATGGCCTTAATGACTCTTAAAGATGATTCATGGATCTTCCACAGAGGAAAAAAAAAGAAAAAAACCTCATCCAAGTTTGAGGTTGGGTCATGTTCTACAAATGGATGGTTGGAGCTAAGCTGTTAGCATCCTTGCTGTCATATCTACAGGTAAGAACAGAGTGTAGATCTCATTGTTTATTTGTAGACAAGAAGGTCAGGGTGTCAAATTGCAGATTTTGGGTCCTCAATCAAAGGCTGCTGTGTTTAACCTCCTCTAGTTCCTTTCTCCACTTATAGGAAGGAACAAAATAAAATGTTTTGTGGAAGTTTATATTGAAATGAGGTCAGGTAAACTAATGACTGCTTGGTATTTTATGGCAAGTTTTATAACCTTGGAGTTGCTATAACTTTCAAACGATCATCAATAAAGTTTTATTGCGAAAGGGTCGCCATGTGTCTGAATGCTTTTGCACGTAGTAAAGGCAGACTGCCCCGTTGGCTTAGCTCACCAGCTTCTTTTCACCCCAGCCATAAAGACCTTTTTTTTTTTCTTTTTCTTTTTTTTTTTTTTAATTGAAGGTTGAAAAGTCTTCAGGTCTCCCATCTTCTTCAGGTCAGGTTGGCAATGCAGGAACTTCTTGGAAATTATTTCCTCGGGGTTAAATTGCTACATACAAGCGATTTTTCAAAATTATGTAATGAGATTTGCAAATTTTAACTTAGCTTTCCTTGTTGTTTGAAAACGGGTCTCACCATCCAGTCCTCCCTAGTCATATAGGTAAGGGGGTGCTAAAGGTCTTGAATCCCCACCCCACCCCTCCTCCTCCATCACTGCCTTCCTAGTACCTGGATTACAGGCCATCAAGCCTGCTCTTAAAATAGGACCATTTTAATAATATAAATGACAGTCCTGAAGGAAAGTTGATAGTTTGTTATAGAAGCATGTGTTTGAATGGTATGTCATATACATAAGGACACATTAAATAATTGTGTGTTTAAGTACCATAATGGTCTCAAAGATAAACTACAGTATTTGAGGCTTTTAACAACATCAGTGAATCTTAACAATTCTGGAGGCCTTACATTGCTTTCTTACTTGAATTTAGCTGAAAGAGGTAGAGCGCAGAGTTGCAGGGGGCCGTAGGTGGGAGGTTGGTTGGTTAGGAGCTGTTGAATGTTGACTTAAGCTCTGCTTTTTTTTTCCACGTTGTTTTCTAATACATTCTAAAGAATACTTTTCAGGGTCCAAAGACCTTAGTGACTCCACAGAGCAAGCCCTCAGACTCCTGCTCCAATCAGAACCCTATCCTGTTGATGATGCTTCTTTATCTATAGTCAAATCGCTGTGGAAAGGAAGAATCCGAGACTAATGGATGGAGCAAACGATCTGTTAGCAACTTCAGTGGTATACTCTCAGGCTACTCTGTCAATGAAGTGTTGCAATCCGTGTGTGTGTGTGTGTGTGTGTGTGTGTGTGTGTGTGTGTGTGTGTGTGTGTGTGTGTTCAGAGTGGTAAACAGAGGAGAGAGGAAGCTGGAGATAGGCGGGAGTACACTTGTGTCATCTTAGGATTTGAGTATGAGAACCTCCTTGCAGCAGGCCAGTCTCCCCGTGTAAGATTTTTATATTTCCCATTCAAACATTATCCTTAGCCACCCCCACTTTGCAGTAGCTCTTCAGAAGAGCGTGGTGAATATCGCCCCCTCCCGGACTGCTCGACACTCCTTTGCACTCTGAATCTGCTCCTTCCAAAGTCACTCTGGATCAGCGCTCATTGTGTTCCCCCCCCCCCGCCCCCCGCTGTGAGTCTGAGTCCTCAGACTTGGCACCTGGCCCCAGACCCATCTGCAACCTCTGGAGGACCAGAACCTCTCGTTGGCCTGTGCTCCTGGTCTGGTGGTGAGCACGCGGGACCCACGCAGACCACCAAGGCCTTAACCCTAATTTTTACAGTCCTTAAGTTTGGTGGCTACCTAGGGGCAGTCTGTGGCCACCGGCTCGCAATCACCCCTCAGGTCACCGGTCCAGTCTCTTACTGGGGTCTCGGTACCACGAGCCGCCGCAGCCCAACAGCCAGCGCCAGGGACACTAGCGGCCGAAGCATCTAGTCGAGGACACACAGGTGTAGGCTGGAGGACCGCTGAGTGATGGGCATTCGCTAGATTCTGAGATCGCTTCGGCTATAGGTCAAACTCTACAGAGCAAGCGAAGCTGCGTGGCTGAGATCCTGGCCGGGCCCGCAGGGGCTTTGAGCTGCGGGCGGCTGACAGAGGGAGTGGGCTGTGGCGCCATCTCCCGAGGAAACCTGTTCCATCTGCAGCTCGCAGGTAGCCTTAGCGTGCCGTGAAGAATTGCCTAGTGTAAATTGATTAAATCAAACTGAAGGTTGAGGATGCGAGGAAGCTCCCATTCCCACAATGAGTTGCCAATATGCTCCCCCCCATGCCCCCACCCCCGGTTCTAATGCTCACTAGGAGGAAGGGCAGGGGAAGAAAAGAACTTTCTGGAAATGTAGGATACTCTTCTCTCTCTCAAGGATTCACAAACGGAGAAGGCTCACTCCACTCCTAAGGCAGGTTTCGGAGTTTGGGCAAGAGCCTAAAATCTCTTCATTTCTTCCTCAGAGAGGAACCTAGCTTTCTACCTCTTGGGAGAAAGGTTTCTCTCTGCGAAAACGGTTTAATGTTTCTTGAAACAATGTCCTAAACAATAAATTGAGTGTGTGATGAGAGGAAGGCCAACACGAACAAAATGTGTAGCCTCCTGAGAAATACAGAAAGAACCGTCTTCAAAAGTATGTACCTGTGACTAATTACAGCCCATCTCTGCTCACAGCTACCCCATGGCCAGAGCTGATGCTCACAGATACCCCATGGCCAGAACCTCTGCTCACAGATACCCCATGGCCAGAGCTGATGCCCTCTCTGGCATGAAGGTATACACGCAGATAGAACACTCATACATTAAATAAATAAATAAATAAATAAATAAATAAACAAACAAACAAACAAATCTTTTCCCCCATTAATTTATTTATTCACTTTCCTTCCTCCGTCATCGTCCAACCCTCCCCTCTCCCTTTCTCCTCTAAGAAGGGGGAGGGCCCCCTGGGTACCAACTGACCCTGGGACATCAAGTTTCTGCAGGACTAGGCACATCCTTTCCCAGTGAGAAGAGACAAAGCAGCCCAGTTAGAACAGGATCCACAAGCAGGCAACGGAGTTAGGGTAAGCCCTACTCCCCACAGTTGGGAACCCACATGAAGACCAAGCTGCATATGTGACATATCTGTTACATATGTGAGGAAGCCTAGCTCCAGCCAGTGTCTTTTCTTTGGTTGGTGGTTCAATCTCTGGGAGCCCCCAAGGGTCCAGATTAGTTGATTCTTTTGGTTTACTTGTGGATTCCCTATCTCCTCCTTCCCCCAACTCTTCCACAAGACTTCCTGAGTTCTATCTAATATTTCCCTGAAGGGCTGCCTCTGCATCTGTTTCTGTCAGCTGCTGGGTGGAGCCTCTCAGAGGACTGTTATGTTAGGCTCCAGTCTGCAAGCATAACAGAGTATCACTAACAGTGTGAGGAATTGGTGCTTGCCCGTGGGATGTGTCTCAGGTTGGGCTTGTCATTGGTTGGCCACTCCTTCAGTCTGCTCCATCTTTCTTCCTGCCTTCTTGTAGGCAGGACACATTTTGGGTCGAAGGATTTGTGGATGGGTTGGTGCCCTCCTTATCCATCCACTGAGAGTCCTGCCTGGATAACTCACTTATACATTAAATAGATAGATGATAGATAGATAGATAGATAGATAGATAGATAGATAGATAGATAGATAGATAATTAAATAAATAGTCTTTTAACAAATCAGCAGAAGTGGCTAGGAAGATAGAATCTCCAAGTGGGATACAAAAGCTAGCCCCTCTATGGGTTATATTCTTGTTAAACTCATTCTTTCATCCTACCCTGGCCTGTGAAGACCTTGCTAACCCATAGAGTTTGAATCTTAAATGCCTCACAAAGGCCCTGTGTTGGAGGCTTGGTCTCCAGCTTCACAGTAGTGAGAAACAGTGGAAAATCTTAGAGGTGGGATTTTGGGGGAGTTTTAGGACTTAGAAGAGAAATTCTTGAAGGGAATTTTGAGACCCTGGTCTCTTCCTCCTTCTGTTACCGTCTTTTACTTTCCAGCCATCAGGTGACCAGCCGTACTCCACTATGCCATGCTCACCAGGACCTGCTGCCAACTGACCATGGAGACCTGGGAGCAAAAAATAAACCTCTATAAGTTGACTCTCTTGGGTATTGGTTAACGTGAGAAGCACTGACTGTCTGTTTTAAGTGCTAGCCCAAAAAGGTTCAAATTCCCATTTTCATTAGTCCAGAAAGACACACTCATATTTGTAGTACTTGTATTAAGACCCTAAAGTGTGTCAGGCACTGTGTTGGGTGCTGGAGAACACAGTGACAAAGAAGAAGATCGTGGCTTGATAGACAAGCTGGACCACTTGGTTAACACAATATTGCCTTCATGGGACAGGTCACGTCTACTCTGGACTCTTCCAGATGTTCCCCTGCCTTTGGCTATGCTCCAGCACTTATCTATAATAAACCTCCCTCTCCGCCACACCCAGGACCAGTCATGTCCCTGTTCTTTTCTATTTCTTTTTTTCCTTTATGGTGTAGTGGTTAAGAACACTTGTTCTTGCAGAGGACCCAGGTTAGCTTCTCAGCACCCATATGGTGGCTCACAACCAACCATAATTCTAGGGGATCCAATGCCCTCGTCTGGCCTCCAGGGCACTGCATGCATATGGTCGGCAGCCATACATGTGCGTGCGCACACACATGCGCTTATACGCATTCTCCTGCCCCCACAGAGAAAGGGGGGCAGGGAAATAGGGGAGGAGGATAGAGAGAGAAAGGAAGATGAACATAATGGTGATAGGTGGAGTACACTCTGTTCGTGCTCATAACCGGCTAATTCCTGTTCTGTGCTTACATCTCTACTTCTCATTGTTCTAGAAGAACAAGGTCCTCATTTACGTGGGAAAAAAAAATCTTTGGATGGCTAAAGACAAGTCATGAGGGAAAGACCTGAGTCACAGGGCTCAGTTCTTCTGCAGAGCCTCCCACAGAAGCTGGGGGCTGTGGTGGATCTGGCTCCAGGCACTGTTCCTTTAACCTTTCCCTGCCACTCTTTCAGAGACCTCACTTCCTGCTTCGGTGGAAGCCACAAACCACAAGCTCTTTCAGGGCCAATAAATTTAATTTCCTCTTTTGATAAGACTGCTAGAATGAGGAAATCCTTACATCGTGTTTGCACTTTTTGCAGTCTAACAGAGCACATTTGCATATATCCTTTCTTTTTACCAATCTTAGGGATCTTCAATAGTCTGCAGATGGAGATTAGGAAGTACAGGGAGATTTACCCCAAGTAGAAGGGAGCAGAGTTGGTATATTTTACTCATGAATTGTAGAATTTTGAAATCTTTTTAAAGGTAGTCTTAGGCATAATTTAGTCTGTGTGGCATGAATTGAACAGCTCATTTGTTTATCCTTTGAAAAAAAAATTCTTTTAAGCATAGTCTGTGCCTTAGGCTCTTGGCTTAGTATCAGAGATACAAGTGAACCATTGCCCCGATGGTGTTCAGAGATGAGTGAGGGGTGGGACATGCAAATACACAGTGACATTGAGATAATAATATTGGAGGCTAGAGAGATGAGTCAGTATTTAAGAGTACTGACCGCTCTTCCAGAGGATTCAGGTTCAGTTCCCAGAACCCACCTGGCAGCTGACAACCATCTGGAACTCCAGAACCAGGAAATCCCACTTCTTTTTCTTGACTCTTTGGGCATCAGCCACACACATGGTTCACAGACATACATGTAAACATAACACCCATGCATATAAATAAATTAACAAGTACATTTAAAAAATGTAAAGATTATGGGTTTAGACATGAAATGCTATAGACTGTAAGAGATTACTTAAGGGTATCTTCAGTGATCAATGATGAAAACCATCGGCATGTTTTCACAATTTATGAAAACCATGATAAAAAGCAAGACAAAAAAAAAATCTTTGAAGAAAGGAGCTGACCTTGGTGGTGCAAGCCACAGCATTCAAGAGGCAGAGGAGTGAAGGATGTCTCAAGTTCAAGGACATCCTGGTCCCAAGATATAAAGTAGTGAGAGTCATTAATATAATTCATAGATTTGTTAGGCAATCTGTTCTTCAAGGAGGTGGTTGAAAATTCTCTTATTTTCTCAAATAGGTAGACTTTAAGAATGAGAATATTTAGATCTATGTGCACTGACTAATGCTTTTGATTCCAGCATTTGGGAGGCAGAGGCTGGAGGGTTGATTGCCATGAGTTTAAGAGCAAGCCTGGGCTACTGAGTTTAAGAGCAAGCCTGGGCTACTGAGTTTAAGAGCATGCCTGGGCAACTTAGTGAGACTCTGTCTCAAAATGCCCCAAACCAAACTTCTCTTCCCACCCACTATTTAGTGACAAAAGCTTAAGGTTCCGAAATGAGGGAATCTTGAGTAATAAAGTTCCTTGGTGAGAGCAGTAAACTATCTTCTTAAAAAAAGAAGCACCACCCCAAAGAGATGAATGCTGGAATTTACTCATGGATCTAATCAACACATTCTTTGTCATCTACGTAAGGTGTAAGAAATGTTTGTGGACAATGGCTTACAACAGTGGTACACACCTCTAATTCCAGTACTTGGGAGGTGGAGTCAGAGGGAACTCTGGGTTTGAGCCAGCCTCTGGTCTATGTAGTGAGTTCCAGGACAGCTAGGGCTACACAGAGAAATCCTGTGTTGAAAACGCAAACTAACTACCCACCTAGAATGACTATTTTCACTTGTCCCTAAAGTTTCTTAAAATCCTGAACTCATGCCCACTCTCTCTATCTTTGATTGTTCTTTGTCTCCTAACCATCTAGCACACCCCCTAGGACGTGTATGTTTTCACAATCAAGTATATGATTTTACTCACACAGTGTTTGGAGAAGTAAGCCTCCATATGGCTAACACAGAAGGTTACAGAGTCTCACAGGCAATCTTCTCCCCATCTTCCTCTCTCCCATGTGGAACATGTACTGGTTTCTGAGAGTCATAAATATACACTTGCTCTTTGTTTCCTTTGTGAATACCCAAGAAAGATACATATAAAACATACCCTTCACATCTCTGGTGTTGGAAATAATTAGGAGTCAGAGTGAAGTGTTGGTACACATGTGTGACTCACACTGTAAAGCGAGAGAGGCCGCTTCCTATTCCTCACAGGCCCTTTCAGGAATTCTCTCTCTCTCTCTCTCTCTCTCTCTCTCTCTCTCTGACAGAGGCTGCCTTAAGGTTTCAATCAGAGATTTGCCACTCATAGCACACAGGTGTTAGAACTTCATCTTAATTCATATGCATTGTTATGATCCAAGATGTCAATGTGCTGTCCTGACCCCAGATGCCCACGAGTCTCTCTGGTGAGGCTGGGAGAAATTAAAAACACAGGTTGTGCTGTGTTTTTAAGCCAAGTCTACCTGAAACAGGTGTGCTTGAGGAAATTTTCAGTTATATGACTCACTAGACTTAATCAACCAGGTTTCTTATCTATGGAACCTCGATATTTCTGATTAAATATTGAAGGAAGGCAGAGAAACCTATTGGCAGAACTGTATTTTGCACTTTGGGGTAAATGAAGATAAAGGGAAAAGAAACTCAGGTTCAGAGCAATCCTGCAAAGATTAGCCAACCCCTCCTCCTGCACTGTATAAAATCAACACTTTGAGGTTCTGAGCTATTCCTGTAGTTGGGTATACGGCTCCATCAGAGTATGCATATTCTGCTTGGCTACAGCTTTTCTGCACCATCAATAGTTCACACAGAATTATTCCAATGATCTTGTGGCCAAATCCTGACACTGGTTATACCATGAGGTTGGAAAATGCTTGTGTTTACTATTTCCTTTAAATAAGCATTCTTTGGGGCTGGAGAGACTGCTCAGTGGGCAAGAGCACTCACTGGTTGCTCTTCCAGAAGACTCAGGTTCAATTCCCAGCACCCATCTGGCTGCTTAAACCCATCTGTAACTTCCATCCTGGGAGATCTGCTGCCCTCTTCTGGCCTCCTCTGCCACTGCACATGCATGATATATAGGCAAAATATCTACACATAAAATAAAATGTGTCTTTAAAAAAATAAGCATAGTTTGCTCGTGTAATTATACATAAAATAAGGTATATGTCTGTGTAAGTGTGTTTGTGGACAAGTATATACTTGTTTTGAAAGTGTATACTTTTAAAATAACTAAGTCATGACCCAGCTTGTGCAGATAGAAAGATAAACATTAGTAGGAATGGAGGTTTTCAACTGATCCTATCTTTAGTCTCCTCCTCCATTAATGCCAAACATTTACAGGTACACTAAGTAGTTCCTAAGCAAAATTAGACCAAATTAGGAATGCAAAATTTTTATTGAGCACTTAGGATGGGTGTGGAGTGCAGGGAAAGCGAACCCAAGGGATGTGCTGTAGCTGAGATAGACCTCATGTAGGGACAGAGCAAAAAGGCTGGCCCTGAATCGGATTCTCCAACAAGGGCCAGGTTGTTTTCATACTAGAGGCTCCCCAAGAGACCTGATAAATTCTGGGCCTCGTTCCAGGTGTTCTAATCTCTGAAATTATAAATGTCACGTCACCCATTTAATCGGATTCCAAAAGGGCTTCTTGGCACACAGATACGGGAACTTACCGTGGCAGGTCAACTACAAAGACAGAGCAGTTCATTGATCAAGTCTTCAGATGAAACTAAAATTTGCTATAAGAAAACCGTGATAAATCTAGTATTGCTTAAAAGTCTCTGTCCGAAGCCACAGGCATAAGGACAGCAGTAAGTTGTGTGCCTCTTCCTCCTGTGCAGCTTCTGCCTTGCAACTTCAAAGGGAGCATCTCAGCCCCAGAGGGAGTTCCTCTGCTCTGCTGAGGAGATATTTATGGGGCTGTTACAGCATCTAGGATGTTCCTATTTTACTCACTGTTTGAATCTCCAGATATCCAGGGCTATAGGAAACAGAAGATTTGAGGCCTTTTGAAAGCATCTTTGTTTTATCCCATCACTAATGATCAAGTTCACGTTGTTGGCATTGATTTTGAATTGATGTCATTAATCAATCCTACTTGCAGGACTTAACCTGTAGACAGATCTGGAAAAAAGTCCTTTATAAATACCTTAGATGGAGTGAAGGTTGGGTAGCTATGAAGCTAATTTAATAACTATCACAAAAGAGTATTATGTGTGGTTTACATGGTGCTGATTAGCAAGATACAAATACTCGTCCTCAGTTCAGGTTGTTTTTTTTTTTCTCCTCTACTGATGCAGACCAGAAGACACCAACTCATTCATTTGTGGGGGTCTGACTTTCTTTACCTATCCTACAACCTTAACCTTGCAACCACACCAAAACATGTGGCAGCATCAGCACCCAGACTTTTCAGTCACCTAGTATCGCACATATATGCATAGCACAGTATCCATAGACAATAAAGTGCATCACAAAGAACCATGTGTAAAATTTCCCTTCCTTATTCTCTGTTCCTGAGTTCTTTCTTTATTCTAAAATATTCATGTAACAAAAAACAACAAAAAAACTGTTTTCCCTTCAAAACACTTTATAAACTATTTTGTGTATTAGAGAAAAATTTTGGTTATGCTTTGTTTAGGATGAGACTGTAATATACACCCATAGATTCATACTTCTATTGGAGACTTCAAATTCGTTCTTTTGTTATAAAATTTACCATTATCTTATTGTTTTAGTACATCTTAAAACATCCTGATGGACATTTCATTCTTATATATGCTAAAAATATGAGCCACGTGTTACAAAATCATATTACTATCCTACCTAACCAAAATTTTCTTGGTATCTTCCGAATTTCAGGCAGTGTTTAAACTTCCATCATTGTGTAAAAAGTGTCTGTTAGAAATCATTGCTTAACCCAAAATACACACATTACTTGGTGGCTGCCTCTTACACGTATCTTAATATTCTGTCCTCTCTCTTCTTTAGGCCATTGACTTACCAAAGATGTAAAGTCAACTGTAATGGTGATTGCTTCAGTAGTCTTTTAATCTACTAAATTTAGAACACAATTTAAAGCAAAGGTATCTACTGTGATAATTTAAGAGACATCCCTTGAAACAAGTTAAAAAAAAAAAAGAGAGAGAGAGAGGCCCAAATCTTTGGGTGATACACCTATGATCTAAAATGGAATCATCTATGATTTGTTATCTAGATTCCTTTATACTAAATGTTCTTACCTTTTAGGAGATGTGTGAGAGAATAGGCATGCCAGAATGTGGTTTCAAAAAGTGTGCTAATTTCTTTTGTAAATTGTTTGTTAGTGAGGTTGATTGTATTTTCAACAGTGACAAGTTTGGGTCTGGCTGGCTGTAACACTCCCAGGGCTTTGGCAGAGCCTGGCCCAGTTTAGTGCTCAAAGAATATCTGTTTAGTGAGTGCGTGAATAAATGAACATGTGTTGTGCTTCACCAAAGTGTGACAAAGCCTTGAGCTGACTAGCACCTCGGGCTTTACAGATCTCCTGTGTATAGCCCCTCATTTGATCATGCTACAACCACATAAGACAAACACCGTAATCTCCATTTAACAGACAAGCAAACAAGATGGAAGTCATTACTCAAGCATGTGGTAGGCATAAATAAAAGTGGGACTGGATCCCACGGTGCTTTCTTTTCATCAGCTGTCCGACTCTTTGCACAGCTTCATGCACTGGGTTAGAGCAGACACGCGCAGCACTGGAGAACTTGCAAAGATTCTTAGATGACTTGCTCTCTGCAGTAACCAACCGAACCAGGAGTAATTGTCTCAATTTTATAGATGAAGAAACTAGACCCAAGTCCTATCATTATTAAGGAAAATGGCTAAGGACCCCAGATTTTTACTTCAGGATCTTTTGGGTTCTACCGCTCAATTTGTTCATCTTCTAACAGTGGGTTCCTTCCTTTCACCATAACGTAGATCCCGTTCCTTTGTCCTTCCCACCTCCCTGGCATGCTCGGACCTAGTTAGGGAACGATCACAGCTTGTAGACATGTTGGACTTCCCTCTCATTTCTGTCACTCCAGACTTGTTCCTAGCATGGCGGTACCTCCTTTGCTTATGTCTATTCTCAGATGCAGATGAAGCCCGCTCTCACGGTGCTGACCGGCTGAGCACTTTGCTAACCTGTATTTTGGATGCTTCTTTGTCTAACGGGAATGAAGAAGTTAATATTTTACAGATTTTGCTGTTTCTCTGGTGTAAGTTATTATGCAAGTGAAAAGCTGATATTGGTTTTATTTTTTTTTTAAACAAAATAGCAAGATAAAAAGCTACTCATACTCAATCTCAGTAAGTACTTGGGGAGGTAGTGACAGCTTAGATCTTAATAGGATGTTGAAAATTTGATCATTTAGAAAAAATATTTGTCCCTTTGGGCTCATACATACACACACATAAGAACACACACACACACACACACACACACACACACACTACACCACACATACCAAAACCTATTGCTTTCATCTTAATAAAACAAAAACTTCGCCAGCCATTCAATTTCTTTAAAATCTTTCAAAAGAGTTGAATACATGAATTTCTTCAGTTTTATCTTGAACTCGGATCTCAGTGACAGGGAAATACAGGATTTGGGTACCTACCCACACAGTACCTTTGGAAAGATACTCTCAAACACGGGCAAGATTTGTACTGGAGGAAGGACTGGCACATGGAAACGTTTTTACTATGCACATTCTTTTATGGGTTGTGGGTAGATATTTTCAATGTGCTGTTTTCCTAAGTTGTATGGAGTTCTTGGACCTTGTGGATATAAACATCTGGGAATAAACAGCTAAATGTGAGAAAAACTATATGCTATATTTCCTGAGAAGAAATATATTTCTGTTACAATATACAATAAATTATACACAATGGAAACAATAAGTCAGCAAGTATACCATCAGCACACAAGCCAAGTAAATGAAAACATTTTTAAATGAGAGACCTTCTAGAGAGTGAGCGTAAATGTCCCACTGCGCTTTATCTATTTACACGTGGTCAGATCATGCGGGTGCCTGTCCTCGGGCATGCCCACAGGAGCTTTGGTGGAGGCTTGGCAAAGAAGACTAATTAGGGACAGAATAAAAAGATTCCATCGCTGAGATACTTCTAAAATTAAGCTGAGAAGGTAACTGAAAATTAATTTCATGGCAGTCATTTTTGGAGTGAAAGATATCAGTGTGTACAATGAATTCTTCTTGGAAAGTTGTCCTGATTCTCTTCCTCTTCAGCTCTTGGTACTGTGGTTAAATAACTGGAGAGAGCTTTCTAGTACTGTGTTCTTTTCATAGTCTCGCTTTCTTCCTTTCTATGTCCCTTTCTCAAACAGCCTGTGGGAAACGCTCATCTAACTTCAGCTTGTAGGGATTGGAGACGCCATCTCCTATGCCTTGGCAAAGCCCACACAGCCCGTCTGCGGGGCGGGGATGGGGGTGGGGGGTTCTGCTCTGCCCAGTTGACCTCGTTTCTACACCCATTCTCCGCTGAGCATGCGTAGTAATCCTTCATCCCCTCCGGCACGGCTTAACCAGATTTCCCGAGAAAAGTGTTCTTCACGGTTGCGCTTTGTCTGGGACCAAGCTTTGTGAAGTCACATGAGTAAGCAGCTAGGAGAAAGAGTTAATTCTGTCCTTGGTGGCTACAGCCCTAACAGAACTGTCATCATATAATAGAGCCCAATATAACAGAAGCACAGATACTTATGGGAGAATTGAGACTAAGTTTTATGCAGCTTTGATTTTACTCTTCTGATTGAAATGGATCCAAGCTGAGCAACGTAAGAGGTGACCGAAGAAGGAGAGGAAGTGCGAGCAGAGGAGGCCAGGAACACATGTGCACGTTCAAAACCCTAATAGGATTGGGTGAGAGCCATTGCATACCTGGCCCACTGCAACTGCAAAGTCTGGTTTCAGCATCAGGAGTGGGGTTTGCCATCTGGAAGGGATTTCATTCTGTGATTACCTTTGGACCGCAATGCTTGTTGGTTCTTTACTAACAAGCACAGACCCAGGGAAAGCCTTTCATGCTAACAAGCAAACAAGCCGTCCGTCTGCAAATTTCAAAACCAGAGGCAGGAGGCGGATGTGAAGTGGGTCAAAACTCTGCAGTTTCTCAGGGGAAAAGAAGTTCAGAGAGAGGGGGAGAGAGAGACAGAGACAGAGAGAGAGAGAGAGAGAGAGAGAGAGAGAGAGAGAGAGAGAGAGCTTTCTCCTTCCAAACCCCTTTTCACAGCACATGGAAATGAACAATTATTCTATATACCATATGTCCACTCTGTGGAATGCAACTAACTGCCCTCAGGCAAGCAGTGGAGAGTCTTAAATCTGCTCAGCAAAATGTACCATGCACAAGCACTGTCTGTGGGCCATCTTCCACTAGAGCAGCTGGGGTCTCCAATCCCAGTGAGAAAAACTAAGAGCATAGTCCCTTTTCTGTATGGCCTCCCTCAGAATGGACCAAAGGGCTTATGCAATCCTGGCCATTCACTTTCACAAAACATCCGTTCCAAATGTGGACAGGAGCTGTAATCCCAGCACTTGGAGGCAAAGCAGAAAGGTCTTGCATCTGAGGCCAGCCTGGAAGACATAGTGAGACTCTGTATCAAATAATAAATAAATAAATAAATAAATAAATAAATAAACAAACAAACAAACAAACAAATAAGGAAAGGACTAAATAGATATTAGAGAAGTTGAACCTGTTTTTTCTGTTCTAGAATGTTTTATCCCTCAAAACTTTCCTTTAATAATCTGTTTAAAATTTTAAGAAAATGTTTAAATGTTTTTTTAAATAGATTTTTGGTACAAAATATACAGATTCAAACTTATCAACCACATTTAAATATGAACCTGCATCTTACTCCTCTGTGAACCTATCCGTATCTTCTTAATTGTTTAACAATATCAATTCTGTTTGAATAAAAGCAACATTGCTATAAAACAAGAGCATTGGTAACACTGTTAGATAAGCTGTTTGCAAATTAGCACTTAAAAGGGTAGAACTAAATGTCCTGTAGAGGCTGGTTGTTTGTGAGACCAAAGCACACATTTCAAGAGCAGTTAGTGGATGAGTTGCTGGCCAACCTGGAATACTTGATGTTGGAAGTATCTATTTTCAGTGAGATGCTTTGAAACACAACCACATTTTAAGTCTGTTTTGTGGTTTCATTTATTCATTCATTCATTTAGTCATTTTAAGGCTTTTTGAAACAGGGTCTCTTTGTAGCCCTGTTCTGGAACTGTTTAAGGCTGTTCTGGAACTCACTATGTAGAACAGGCTAGCCTCAAACTCATGGGGATCCACCTGCCTCTGTCTCCTGAGTGCTGAGATGGATGTAGTTTTAAGTGCAAAAGAAGACAAGACTGTTTTATCTGACAGCACAGAATCTCCAAGTCTATGGAGTGAAATCAGTGGGTTGTTTAGAGATTTCCTACAGCTACTAACTAGTCGCTAGTGAAGGGATCTGATGGTTGTTTGTTTGTTTGTTTGTTTTTGTTTGATAGCATTTGTCTCTGTAGCCCTGGCTGTCCTGGAATGCTCTCTGTAGACCAGGCTGGCCTCAAACTCAGAGATCCTCTTGCTTCTGCCTCCTGAGTGCTATGATTAAAGGCATGTGTCAGCACCACATGGCTGGGATCTGGATTTTAATGCAGTATAGATTATCCCATCCAATATACAGAGCACGTTTTTTTTTCAGAAGTGGAATTTTTAGACCTGGTAAATACAAAATAAATATCATTCAAGCAACCTGCTACTCACAGACACAAAGTCACAGTAGAGTCCCTGTTCTAGAATGTTGTTTATCTTACAGAAAATAGGCCATAGACAACACTAAGCCTCGGGTGCCTGAACATCCCTATTCCAGGCAGAGAACTTCATCAATGCCTACTCCCATAAATGGGAGCATTTATAGGCAGACACTTGGCTCAACGTTATCAGACAGCTTCACCGTAGTCACAAGAAATCCACTCAATGTCACATTTTCACTGGCAAGATTCCTCATACACTGGACACTTCAGTCTTGAAATATGAACCCCCCCCCCGAAAAAAAAAAGAGTTCATTTTTTTTTAGGATCAACGAATTTAGTCATGATCCTAAACCCTCAGATCCTAATTTAGCAGAACAGAAATCCTTCCTTGGCTTCCCAACTTTGTCTTGCTGTAGTTCTGCTTGACTTGGGTGTCCATTTCACGTTCTTTCAATGCTAAGTACATACAGTACATATAGTAATGACATGTCTATGCACCGACAAAGCTTCAAAAAGGATACACATGCTCATTGAAGCATGATGAAACAAGCAAAATGTCTCCAGACTACACCAGCAGGGGTAGAGACTACTGCTCAGCCTTATCAGGTTTTGGGGGGGAGAAGCTGGATTTTATCTGACTGTCGTGGCAAACAGAAAACCCTGGAGGACTTTTGACTAAACTTTTGTAAGTTACTACACTATTCATGAAAGGCTGTGGGGCCATACTTTTATCTAAGGTACAATGAAAATAGCATCTCTGAACCAATACGCTTTGCTTCTTGACGCAACTGCAGTCAGTGTATCTTTGAGTTGATTCTGCCCAGCATAAATGACAGCAGAAACAGCTTCCTCTGCAATGTTGTCTGGCCAGCGCCCATGCACCATCATTCTCCCTTCAAGTCCACCCTGAGTGGGAAGTTTCATTGCACAGGAATGAAGCTTCAAATCATCACCACCTTGGGGTTCCTTCACCACAGCAATTTGCTCCAGAGAGGCCTAGGAGGCAGGAATGCTCGATCAAATTTCTGTTGTAGCTATAGAACCTGTCCAAGCCAGAGATCTGGGACCCTCTATTTAGAAAGCAAAATCTGGTGAGATGTCAGAATATCCAGAGACATCCCTGAAAATAGATATTATTTTCTGAGAAGTCTATGGGTCTTTGACATCGGACTCCTCTTCTCTGACCTCCTGCTTTGACGAGTTTAAATTAGCCAGGGTTGCTTCCCCAGAGTCTTGCACAACCCCAGTGAAGGAGAAAAATATGTCACATACTTTTTACATTTAATATACTCCTAATATAGTCAAACTATGTACTAATGAAGGCTTAGGTAACTATTTCTTCCTAAGAAATTGTCTAATATTATGTAGAAGTAAAATGAGTTAAAAATGTCACTAACATAGTTAAGAATGCTTACTTCCATGTTTGTATTCCTGTACAATTCAGCTGAATCCCCTAACCTGAGAGAACAAATGGTTAGAAAAATATCCTTTTAAAAACCTGATGCACTGCAGAAATTGTCCTCATCAATTCACCTTCTGAAGACATTCCTTTTGTTTTTTGTTTGTTTGGTTTTTTTGTTTTTGTTTTTGTTTGTTTTTGTTTGTTTGTTTGGTTGGTTTTTTTGAGACAAGGTTTCTCTTTGTAACAAATTTGGCTGTCCTGGAACTTGTTTTTGTAGACTAGGCAGCTTGGAAATCAGAGATCTGTCAACTTGTGCCTCCTGAGATCTAGGAATTAAAAGTTTGCACCACCACCTCTGGCCTGAAGACATTCCTAACTGCGATGGGATTTCCCCTTAGTGTGATGAAACAAGAGACCACCTATAGGTTGTCACAGAGGGGGAGAACCCAACACTGCTGTTCAGTTTATAAAAACTAATAAACTGCAGCCAGGGGGTGGACTTTGTAGAATACTTGCTCCAGGCTGGCTGGTATAAAATAAAACTGAGTTCTCCTGCTCTTGAAACAGTACTTGGCCAAGAACTTCATAAGAACTTGAGCAAGGCTCTGGGGGAATGATCCTACTTTAAACTCCAAAGAGGAGTTTGGCCATTTCCCACAATACTTGTCTTCATGTTGTGTAATCCCTGTTATTTAATTCCTCCCAAGCCAGTGCTAGAAATTGTTCTGATCCCTCAGCCCCGTCATTTCACACATGAGGGGGTGGAGTTTTAGGGAATGTTCTTATCCACAGTCAAGGACAGAAAGATAGTTCAAACCTAGGGGACAGGAGAATGTGAAAGAATATGTTGCATGTGAGCTGTGGCTCTTCCTTCGGTAAGCTATGATATAACTCAGTGTTCCCCAGGGTTTGTCTATAGCTGTATACATGGATGCTGTGCATGCAAACATGTCAGTTTGGGAGTTTTCTAAGAAGATGGCTGTGAGTGGAGCCATAGCCTCATCAGTAAAGCTGTTGCTCAAGCGTGAGGATCCAACTTCAATCCATGGAATCCACACTAAAAAATAAAATAAAATAAGCCGGGCACGAGTCATGAGATGGTTCGGTAACTAAGGGCAATGCGATGGCTGGGTAACTAAGGGCACGTGCCACCAAGCTTGAGGACCTGAGTTTGACCTTCAAGACCCATGTGTTATAAGGTGAACTAGCAAAAGTTGTTCTCTGACCTCTACATGTGCACTGTGGCACACACACACACACACACACACACACACACACACACACACACACACACACAAAAGAGTAAATAAAATAATTCAGGGTTGTTGTTATACACTTGTAATCCCAGCACTCTGTGTATGTATGTCTGTGTGTATCTGTGTGTCTGTGTCGGTCTATGTGTGTAGTGGTGTGTGTCTGTGTGTATCTGTGTATGTCTGTATGTTTGTGTGTGTGTGTGTCTCTCTGTGTGTTTGTGTCTCTCTCTCTCTATGTGTGTGGTCAGGCAGGTTGCCAGGGTGCTCTGACCAGGCAGCCTTGCCTAATAGAAACCTCCAGGGCCATAGAGACTGAAAAGTTGACTCAGAAATCAAGAGCACAGACTGCTTTTATAGAGGGGTCTGGGTTTGATTCCCAGCACCCTTATGAAGTGCTTTACAGCAGTCTGTATAGAGAGACAATGAGTCAGGCCAATGAAAAATGAATCAGGGGTTTCATCAATAATCCACAGGGATTTAAGGTCTAGCAACAGTCAGGAAAGTCAGTTTTTGTTTGTTTGTTTGTTTGTTTGTTTTTGTTTTTTCAAGACAGGGTTTTTCTGTTTTGCCCTGGCTGTCCTGGAACTCACTTTGTAGACCAGGCTGGCCTCGAACTCAGAAATCCACCTGCCTCTGCCTCCTGAGTGCTGGGATTAAAGGCGTGTGCCACCACGCCCCGCTCAGAAAGTCAGTTTTTAATTGAGCACTGAGATGTTTACAGGACTGACTGTCCCGACTTCATCCAAATGAAAGGCAACTCCTTAAATGACCTCGGAATTTCTGACAGTCGGAAACTAATGTATGTAGTAACTATTTGTTATTTTTAATGCAAACTGAATTTCAAAGTAGTTTTCCCCACATCATAGATAACTAATGAGCTTGTGCAGGTTGAAAGGGCGTTAAAGCCTGACCCCTGAGTGAGCTTAAGGACAGCTGGCAAGAAGCTGGGTAAAAATCTATCTTCCTTGGGTTTCCCAGTTACTGGCCCCAATCCTGATAGAGGTGGGTGGCAGTCTCAGAAGCATCCTAGTGCATCATTGTTAACTTAGATTTCTCAGCTGTCTCCCACTCTACTTACTATGGTGTGCCTGTATCAGTTGGTCCAGGAGAAAAGAGAACCATATAGTAAGTTATTGTGAATAAAGAGCTAGGTCTAAGACAGAGCTGATTGCAGCTGCCCCTCTTCCCGTTCTCCCTCTCACACAGCCCTTTCTCCCAACCCTTTCCCCTTCTCCTCTGAGACAGAGGAGGGACCCCCTGGGTACCAATCCACCCTGGCACATCAAGTCACTGCAGGGCTAGGTATATCCTCTCCCACTGAGGTCAGACAAAGCAGCCCAAATAGAGGAGCCCAGTTAGGGGGTAGGATTCACAGACAGGCAACAGAATCAGGGTCAGGCCCCGCTCTAGTTATTGGGGGACCTGCATGAAGACCAAGCTACACATTGCTTCATATGTGCAGAAGGCCTAGGTCCAGCTCATGTATACTCTATGGTTGGTGCTTCGGTGTCTGGGAGCCCCTAAGGGTCCAGGTTAGTTGACTCTTGTTCTTCCTGTTGAGTTTCCTCCAGGGGGAGAACCCTCCAGGGGGTTCCACAATCCTTCTCCCAACTCTTGCACAAGATTGTGGGTCTCTGCTTCTGTTTCTGTCAGCTGTTTGATGGAGGCTCTCAGAGGACAGTTTTCTAGGCTCCTGTCTGCAGGTGTAACAGAGGTAACAGGGTACCACTTAAAGTGTTAGGGTTGGTGCTTGCCCGTGGGATGGTTCTCAATTGGGACAGTCATTGGTTGGCTATCCCCTTAGTCTCTGCTTTATCTTTGTCTCTGCAGTTCTTGTAGGCAGGACAAGTTTTGGGTCAAAGGTTTTGTTAAGTTGCTGTCCTTATCCCTCTACTGGATTTCCTATCTGGCCACAGGAAGTGACCACTTCAAGCTCCATATTCCCTGCTGCTAAGAGTCTTTGTTAGAGTCACTTTCATAGCCTCTCTGGAGCCTTCCCCCATTCCCAGGACTCTGGCAAATCCTAGAGATACGGGAGAGGGCCAGAATGAACAGAAATCGGTGGCGGCGGTGGGGTAGAGGGTCCATTCTTTTTTTTTTTTTCTGTATGATTTTTATTAGATATTTTTTAATTTACATTTCAAATGCTATCCCAAAAGTTCCCTCCCCCCTTTCCCCCGCCCTGCTCCCGTGCCCACCCACTCCTACTTCTTGGCCCTGGGGTTCCCCTCTATTGGGGTATATAAAGATTGCAATACCAAGGGGCCTCTCCTCCCAATGATGGCTGACTAGGCCATCTTCTGCTACATATGGTGCTAGAGACATGAGTTCTGGGGGTTCTGGTTAGTTCATATTTAGTTCATATTGTTGTTCCTCTTCTAGGGTTGCAGACCCCTTCAGCTCCTGGGGTTCTATCTCTAGCTTCTCCATTGTGGGCCCTGTGTTCCATCATATAGATGACTGTGAGCATCCACTTCTGTATGAGACAGCTATATCAGGGTCCCTTAAGGAAAGACTTGCTGTCCTATGCAATAGTGTCTGAGTTTAGTGACTGATTATGGGATGGATCATTTTTCATGCAAAGGCAAACATCTTTAAAATCTCCTCTTACTTCAGCTACCATCAGACTATTTTCACTTTTTCAGGATGACTATTCCCTCAGACTCTTTGTTCAGGACCCAGTCTTTTCCTTGTCATTCCCTCCCCACCATTCCTGACCCTTTTCTAGTATATACCATTTCATAGAGATCACAAACTAGTAGGTTGGGACCACAAATGGCATGCAGGCTGTTTTGTTTGGCTTCCTGATAATAAAGGAATTTTGTACATGTTTGGTGCCACAGCTTGGTGGTACAACACTTAAAAATCCTGGTTTTGATCTTTGGAATACAAAAGATGATTTTGCACAAAAATCCAAATTTAGGAGTAGACTTGAAAACTGGTTAGATCCTGCCACATTGGGCCCACATTCTTACCTGGTAACAATTGGTGGGATTGAGGTTAATCTGAGTCTTTGCCCAATCTTTGGAGTCATAGGTGCTAATCCTCCACTGTCTCTACTCTATTCTCTCTACCAGTTACATCTGTGCCCTGCTGTCCTCTGCCAGAACTTCATCTGTGCACTCTTTCTAGCCTCAGTCCTTGTGCCCCCTGCTGTGCCCAAGTTGGAAGGCAGAGAGTATGCAGAGTAGACAGTGCCAGGATATTTTTAGAGGAGACAATGGAAAGAGAGAGAGAGACGGTGGAGTCACGGGATAAAAACGGTTATGACTATTACATGTAGAATTGCCATTTTGATAAAAATTCAAAAGGAAAAATATAGATTCTTGCTCTTCTTCCTACAAAGCTTACTCGCTGTGATTTCCGAGTCACAGAAACCTTGGCTGAGGCCAGAGTTGGAAAAGCAGCTGGGGACTTCTGGGGACTTGCCCAAGTCAACACTGTTGAGGGCCTGAGAGATGCCTGTGTGCCACAGGAGCTTGACGTGTGCAGCTGGAGGATGCTGTTTCTGTGAAGCATCCTGACTCCCTCTGTTTTCACAAGGAAACCAGGAATGGGTTGATGGGTTTGCTCTGGCAACAAGATGAGGCACTGACTTAGGCAAGGAAGACCAAGGTTTATTATGATTGGGTAAAACCCCTAATTGCCACTTTGGAGAGAGCTCGGGTTTAAGATTCGTGTTCTGTAGCCAAGTGCCTCTCTTCCTACAGAAGCTCTGCAGCTAATTAGTGGCTGGGCATCTTGAAAGAAATGGCCATTTGTTTTATTTTTAGTAAAAGCAGCTTAGAGCTTTCTTGACTTCTGCCTGTTTTCATTTCTTCTGGCTACCAGTGGTTGTTAGAGGGAATGAGCTGGTTAGAACTAGTCAGTGCAAGTTAGCCTCTGTCAGGGGCCTGTTTTGTTTCTGAGAGAAAAGCAAGAGAAAAGAAAGAGACTTCTCCATCTCTTCCGTTAGCCCCATCTGACCAGAGCCAGATTCTAAAGACAGTCTCCATGAGAAACTCAGAGCCTTTCCCTTGGAGGAATAAATGCCAAGAGTAGCATGGAGAATGCGATTGTCTCTGTGACAAGGGACTGGAGGTGTAGGAAAGACCTGGGACACGTAGCTACTCACTAGGTGTCTTTACTTTGTCCCCATACTCATCCACCACACTCTGGACCTTGGGGAGTTCACCTGTGTGCACCATGGCCTCTGCTTTCCCTGTGGGTTAGGTAAATAGAGCACAGTGGTGGGAAACTGGAGGGGTGATTGTAGTATCCACGCCCTGGCATCCATGCAAAGACCCTCTTCAGAGGTGGCGATGCAGCTTGGTTAGGTTACAGAATGCTTACTCTCCACATCCTAGGTCCTGTGTTTCATCCCCAGTACTGGAAAAACGACATACATGCTCACTATAGATTCTAGCAGTCATGCCTTCCCTCTTCTGTTTGGTTGCTACATAGAGGAGTTCTACTAAAAGTAGCAGCCACCTTGTAGATAGATTGTAGGGTAAAAGGTCTGAGCTTACTTCATGGTTTGGAAACCCATCCAAATTCAACAATACCTGAGCAAGCAAACAAACAAACAAAGACAACCCATCAACCCCTGAGCTCAAAACTCCACTATGCCCCAAACTCAGGACTTGAAAACCCACCAATTCCCACCCTGGAAAACTCTACCCTATATAAGAAACCCTATATAAGCCTGACTTGAGCTCAGCCCCTGCTGTTTCTCACCTGAGCAGAGGCAGTCACACTCTCTGTCTCTCCCAGTAAATCTCTTTTGTGGGGTTTGTTCTGCTATGAGGAGTGTTCCTCTTTTTCCATATTCTCAACAGCATCTGCTGTTACCTGAGATTTTAATCTTAGTCATTCTGGTTGGTGTGAGGTGGAATCTCAGAGTCATTTTGCTTTGCATTTCCCTGACGGCCAAGGATGTTGAACATATATCTTTTAGTGCTTACTGGCCATCCCATATTCCTCAGTTGAGACTTCTCTGTTTAGTTCGGTACCCCATTATTCTTGTAGGAAACAGATGGCACAACCAAATTAACATGATCTTGAGGAACGTTTCATCATCTATGTAAGCGTTACAGCTCTGAGGGCAAAGGTATCCTGATTGCAGGCTGGGACAACTACTTTAGAAATCAATCTAGAGGATCCTCAAAAAATTGGAAATAGTTCTACCTGAAGACCCAGGTATACCACTACTGGGCATATACCCAAAAGATGCTCCAACATATAACAAGGACACATGCTCCACTATGTTCATAGCAGCCTTATTTATAATAGCCAGAAGCTGGAAACAACCCAGATAACCCTCAATGGAAGAATGGATACAGAAAACGTGGTACATTTACACAACAGAGCTACTATTCAGCTATTAAAAACAACAACTTTATGAATTTTGCAGACAAAAGGATGGAACTAGAAAATATCATCTTGAGTGAGGTAGCCTAGACCCAAAAGGACATACATGGTATGTACTCACTAATAAGTGAATATTAGCCCCAAAGCTCAGAATACCCAGGATATAACTCACAGACCATATGAAGATTAACAAGAAAGATGGCCCAAGTGTGGGTGCTTCAATCCCACTTAGAAGGGGATTGAACAAAATAATCATGGGAGTTAGAGGGAGGAAGGCATCTGGGTGGGAGAGAGGAGGGGGGATAAGGGGAGGGGTAGGTTCAGATATGGGAAGACACAGGAGATTCCACTGGTTCAAAATCCAGAGGAATAAATAGAAATATGTAGCAGTGGAGAAAGGAAACAAGGGGGGAGGGACCACAGAAAGTCCCAGAGGCCAGGGATGTGAGAGGTTTCCAGGACCCAATGGGGATGGGTAGCCAAAATACCCAACAGAGGGAAGATAAATCCTGAAGAGACCACCTCCAGTAGATAGGCATGACCCCCAGTTGAGGGAAGGGGCCACTCACCCATTTCAAAAATTTTAACCCGAAATTGTTCCTGTTTAGAGGAAATGAAGGGATAAAAAATGGAGCAGAGACTCCATGAAAGAAAGGCCATCCAGAGACAGCCCCACCTTGGGATTCATCCCATTTCCCATCTGCAGACACTAACCCCCCTATACACTATAGCGGATGCCAAGAAATGATTGCAGACAAGAGCCTAGTATGTCTGTCCTCTGAGAGGCTTTGCCAGCACCTGACTAAGACAGATGCAGACACTCATGGCCAAGCATTGGACTGAGCCTGGGGAACCCAATGGAAGAGTTAACGAAGGAATGAGGGAGCTGAAGAGGATTGCAACCCTATAGGAAGAACAACAATATCAACTAACCAGACTCCTCAGAGCTCCCAGAGACTATACAACCAAAGACTATACATGGGTGGGTCCGTGGCTCCTGATACATATGTAGTAAAGGATTGTCTTATCAATCAATGGGCAGGAAGGTCCTGTGGAGACTCAATGCCCTAGGAAAGGGGAATGTTAGAAAGGTAAGGTAGGAGTGGGTAAGTGGGCAGGGGAGCATCCTCTTAGAGTCAAAGAGGAGGGGGAAATGGTATGGGGGGGTTGTGGATGGGAAACTGGGAAGGGGGACACCATTTGACATGTAAATAAATAAAATAATCAATAAAAAAATCTGAACTGAAAACAGAAAGAACCTTGAATAGTGATCCATGGATACCATCTATCACAACTGGATCTTCTGGAGCAAGGTTCTCTTTCCTCAGAAGCAAAGTAGCATCAGACACAATTTCTGTGTGTCAAGAAGAGCTGTTCTCCCACCAACACCAGAAGTGGTGGGTCCAGTGTTGACTGGTAGAACTGAGTGGTTCTAGGGTTCAGCCCTCCCCCCACCCCTGCCGCGCGCCCCCCCTCCTTCTGGCAGCACACACCCTCTCTAGACTAATCTCAGTAGGAGGTCTCAGCATGCAAGCATTTCAGGGTGTAAACATTCCAGACATGAAGTCACAGTTGTTAGATTTTCATACATTGATCAATTGTTCATAAACACTTGTATTTGCACACACTGGAAACATTTGAACTTGGGCCAGAGGAGGGCCTTGCCATTCCCTTGGGTCTGAGGAACTGGTCCTTGACACTGCTATGCCTTTGTCACAACACACATTGACTGAAGGCTTCCTCTGCCAACTACAAATAGCCCAGCCTCTGGCAAGTGTTGGAACAACAGCAAAAAACAGAGCAACGGAGTCTGTAAGAAGTGGATTGTGTGTTTAATTCATTCTTCTTTAAAAATATTTTTATTTTTAAAATTATAAAATAATAATGACACCATTTCCACCTCTTTCTAAATCCTCCCATGTGCTCCACCCTTGTTCTCGTTCAGATTCATGGATCTCTTTTTCATAATTGTTTACACACACACACACACAAACACATAAATACAACCTGCTCAGCTTGTATAATATTATTAGTTACATATAATCTCAGGGCTGACCACTTGGGATTGGATACCCAATTAGGAAGCTCTTCCCTGGGAAAGACCATTCCCCCCTGCTCTCAGCATTCCCCAGTTTCCTGTATTTCTTTGTCTAGAGTTGAGATTTCCTCCTGCTATATTAGCATGTCTATCAGTGTTTTCATTGTTCAGGTATTGTTAGGTAGCCACATTGATGGTGCTTTGTGGGTCTAGCCACTTTGACACTTCTAGGAGACACAAAATTCCTGCTCCTCTGGCTTCTGCCCCTCTTCCTGAATGATTCCTGAGACTTAGGTGCAGGAGTTGTAGATATATGTTACTCCTGGGCAATACATAATCTCTTGTTCTTCATATTTTAGTTAATTATAGGGTTTGTGTGTGTGTGTGTGTGTGTGTGATGCTCTCTGTCTGTTCCAAAGAATGTTTTATTTGGTGAGGGGTGAGAACTACACTCACCTATGGGTTTAAAGATAAATGTTCAGAAGGTAGTTAGGGATTATGTTATTTTAGTTAGGTGGCAGTTGTAGGTTCTCTTCTAAGGTCCATGAGTTTATTCCAGGTAAAGTAATTGTAGTTTTATTTTATTGTAGTTGTTGTTTTTGTTTGTTTGGGTTTTGTTTTGGTTTGGTTTTTTGATTCACTAGAAAGTTTTTACTTCAAAGGAGAAGACTTCTGAGGATAAGATGAGGAGACAGAACCATACTTCCAGAACACATTATTTTCTTTAGACATTGTGAGAGAGAGCCCATGTCTCTTTTTAATCTAATTTTTAAGATTTATTTATATCATGTTTATGAGTCTGCTATCTCATTCACACCAGAAGTGGGGATTGGATTCCATTGTAGATAGTTGTGAGCCTCCATCTGGTTGATGGAAATTAAACTCAAGACCTCTGGAAGAAGAGCTAGTGCTCTTAACTACTGAGCCATTTCTCCAGCCTATGTCTTCCTTAAAGTGTAATTTTACATAATGTCCCTACCCTCTGATGATAAGGAACCATTTTCATGGTGAGCCATGCAACACATGGTACCCTATGTTGATTTCCTACAATTTTAGAGACATTGATCCCGACTTTCCTCTCATGCAACAACCACTCCTGGAAAGGAGCTTCAGGAACATTTCTAGGTGTTAGTTAGTCTATGGTTATTGAACAACTTGTTTGGATCTTTCTCTGAGCAGAAGTTTCCCTCTCCCCAGACACTATGCCTTGTAGAGAGAACATCTTGGGTATTGTATGGATGCAACACCTGTCAATTAAAAAGTCCATGGCCTATGGCTTAGGTACAAGAGACAAGGTGGGACATCCGGGAGGAGAAAGAATTCTGGGATAGAGAGAGTGAGAGATTCGCCAAGAAGATGTGACTGGAAGGACACATGGTATCTGAGCACAGGTAACCAGTCATATGGTCGAATGTAGATTAAGAGAAATGAGTTATCTTACATTATGATTCTAGTCAGAGAAGAGTTTAGCTATTGGGTCAAGGTATTTGTAAATATATTTTGAGTCTGAGTCTAATTTCTGGGAGCATGGGGCTGGCAGGCAGAACGAGGGCTCAACTTCTAGACTGTCCCTGAGCTTTTCTTTCTCCCAGGATAAACTCTGGTCTCTCGTGTGTTCAGTGAAGAGTCTGGGAAGCTTCTTCTCGTCTTCTTAACATGCATTTACACACATCCACACTGGAAGTTCTTCTATGTATAGCAAATCATTTTCTTCTTAGTTCAGCAAAAGAAAGTTCAAAATGCTTCAAAGAATCATGTACAACACTGAAGCTGGTGGATGGGGGGGTGGGTAAAATTAATGGAAATAAATGGGTTTCAAATTCAAATCTAAATCAGATTCTTCCAAAAGTAGTATAGGAAAGATAACTCTACTCATTACACGAGGCCGTTATTTCCTGATAGCTAACCAAACAAGAACATTATGAGAAAATCACTAAACAGTAATCCTCATAAACATATATGTCACATTCTCAACAAAATACCAAGTCGAATCTGGCAATATATAAAAGTAATCTGGAAGCAACCCAGATGTCCCTCAACCAAAGAATGGATAAAGAAAACATGGTTCATTTACACAATGAAATACAGCTATTAAAAACAAGGACATCATGAATTTTGCAGGCAAGTGGATGGAACTAGAAAATATCATCCTGTGTGAGGTAACCCAGACCCCGAATGACATGGATGGTATGTACTCACTGATAAGTGAATATTAGCCAAAAAAAGTATAGGATATTCATGATACACCCCACAGACTGCAAGAAGTTAAACAAGAGAAGTACAAGTAAAGATGCTTCAATCCCACATAGAAGGGAGAACAAAATAATGATGGGAGGCAGAGGGAGCGAAGGAATTGAGTAGGACAGGGGAAATAAAGGGAAGGGGCATCAAATATGGGAGAAGACAGGAGAGAAGTCCAGTGGGACTAGAGAATAAATGGAAATATGCCACTGCTGGGGTAGGAAGTAGAGGGGAAGGTCTAGAAAGTCCCAAAGACCTGGGATGTAAGAGAAAACATGACTCAATATGGATAACCTTAGACAAAATGCCCAACAAGGAGGAGATGGAACCTGAAGAATCCATCTCCAGTAGTTAGACAGGTTCGATGCCTCGGTGTAGGGGAATGCCAGGGCAGGAAGGCTGAAGTGGATGTGTAGTGAGCACCCTCATAGAGGCAAGAAGAGGGTGTGTGTGATAGGGAGTTTCTGGAGGGGAGACCTGGAAAGGGGATAACATTTGAAGTGTAAATTTAAAAAACCATCCAATTTAAAAAAAGAAAAAAGAAATTGGAGAGATCCTACACTAGCAACTTAACAGAAAAAAAGGACTAATGAGTAGATATAAAATATAATACCATCTCCATACTATCAAAGTGCTAAAATAAAGTAGAAAATATATCCATATACTGCTTTGTAAAGAGCACAACTATCAGCTATGTTCACATGTTATTGTCCAAATAAACATGTGATAGTTCTAAAGATTTTTAAAAATGAAATCTTGAAATTCACAGGTAAATGGGTAGAGCTAGAAAAAAAAAACCCTCCTGAGTGTGGTAACCCAGACTCCAAAATATATGGTATGTATATGGCAAGAGATGTAACCACAGAGGTTAGGTGGTTAGGTATAGAGTAAGAGATTGAGGTATGATATGGATGGGGAAATAGAATGTATAGTTTTAGAGAAATGAGGGAGACTGGAATGGGAGGTTTAAGGAATGGGGGAGTGGATGGGGAGGGGTGAGGGGACAGAGGAATTACAGGGTGAGACACCTAACACTAAGGGCTGTATAAGGGGTCACATGGAAGCCTGATACAATCAAAGCTTCTTAAAATATATACACATACAAAAGGAATCTAAAGGAAGTCACCGACTAATATAAATACAAAGCACCAACCAGACATCTCTTGCCCTAGTTGAAACCTCCAGCACCTGGAATGGGTTATATGTAACTGAGTTGTTGGTCAAAGAGGTCCCATAAAAACCTCTAAACAACTCCGATCATTGCCTAGGCTGTTAGTTGTCCTCCACAAACTGATGATTGTAACAATCGTGCTATTGTTGAAGACAATACTTATATACTCATTGAACATGGAGAAGTTAAGCTGTTGTTTAATTAAAGCCTTAATTTGCACTGACTATTGTTCAAATTTTGAAGTAGAAGAAGGAAAGGGAGAGGGAGAGGGAAAGGGAGAGGGGAAGGGGGAGGGGGAGGGGGAGGGAATGCCTCACATGGGTTTTTGAAATCTCTAAGCCACCCCTAGTGACACACATTCACCAACAAAGCCACACCTCTTGACCCTTCTCAAAAAGTCCACCAACTGAGAACTAAGTCTGCAAATATATGAGCCTATGGGGGTTCAAACCACCACAGAGGTTATTTTCTGCCATTTTGGAATGCTATGTCAGGGTAACAATTTGGACTATAGATATTTATTCTCAGTAGTTTGGTCCCTTTTTAAGTCTGTGCAGTAACTGTCTCCTACTACAAAAGAACGATTTTCCTCCATTATGTGTAATAGTAGCTATAACCTAGAAGACAACTTGATAGGCAAAGTATATACATTTAACCAAACAACAATAGTAGCCTTATTATTGAGGCCTATAATTTATTGCCCCAGTGAGAAGTTTTGCCTAGGCATATGGTACCAAACATAGATATATTCTGTGGAGAAGACCCTATATCTGGTTTAAAAATAGTTGGTTTCATCTTGTATATTGCCCTGAAAAAAACACCATAAACATGGCAACTCATACAAGAAAGCATTTAATTTTGAGGTTCAGGTTAATTTAGGGACTAGAGTCCATGGCCGTCATGATGGGAAGCATGGCAGCAGGCAGGCAGGCATGGTACTGAAGAAGCAGATGGGAGTTATATCTGGTCCACAAACATGAGGCAGGGAGAGGGAGAGTCGGAGAGAGGGGGAAGGGGGAACAGAGGGAAGAAAGAGGGAGAGAAGAAGAGGAGGAGATGGGGAGAGAGGGAGAAAGAGACTGAGAGAGAAAGGTAACTGGGTACAGCGAGGGCATTTGAAACCCCAAAGTCCAACCCCAGTGGCACACTTCCTCCAACAAGGCCACACCTCCCAGTCTTTTCAAAAACAGTTCCATCAACTTTGAACCAAGCATTCAAATCTATGAGCCTCAGAGAGGTGGGGGTGGGGGAAGGGGGAATTCTCATTCAGACCACTTCACAACCACAGCAGTCAGGTCACTATTTCACTATCTGGCATGCTGATAGCAGAACACGCAGGATGCAGAGCTGAACAAACAATTGGAAACAGTTCTTTCCTTTCAGCCTTCTGGTGCCTACCAGTTCTACAGATACCAGGCGATGGCGGGCGGGGGGGTGGGGGGGGGTGGGTGTCCGGAGCTTGATTTCTGCAGGTTCTAAAATCAGAGCATGTGATGTCTCAGCAATAGGAACTTGCCACCCAGTTCTGATGTGCAATCAACAGCAGTGACAATAGCTTGTACTGTTTGGGTGGCCTCAGAGTCCTCCCTGTCCAACAACTCATAGGGAGGTGGCTGATGCCTGGCACTAGGATTTTCATACAACTTACAGCTTCTGCGATGATCCTTTTTACAGGGTGATTTTATTTTTTTTTAAGCTTTATTTATTTTATGTATGTGAGTACACTGTCACTCTCTTCAGACACACCAGAAGAGGGCATCAGGTCCCATTACAGATGGTTGTGAGCCACCATATGGTTGCTGAGGATTGAACTCAGGACCTCTGGAAGTACAGTCAGTGGTCTTAACTGATGAGCCATCTCTCCAGCTTGTGACGTTATTTTAAATGCAGTGTTTTGCTGGCTTTTTTTCCAGATGCCTTTCCAAATATATAAGGCATTTAATGGCTAGCATTAAATCATGAAACTTTTTAAGAAAGTTTGTCAGGACCTCTGAGAGCCCTCTACATATTTCAACCAAACACAAGTTGGCCTTGGGACTTAGTAGCTAAGCAATTCTAAGAAAAAGTTAGCATATTCCAATACAGTTTAACCAGATGCCACAATCTATATCATTTTTCTTGGCCAATGTAGCAAAATATTGTGTACAGCAGCATAAAGGTGGGGCTACCACCCCATGTGAGGGTCTCCATAATCCAGTCATTGTTCATAAACTATCTGGAATCTTTACCAGTCACACCTGGCTGTTATAAAGAGTATTGGGAACAAAATATCCATGAAAGGAGTTACAGAGACAAAGTTTGGAGCTAAGACAAAAGGATGGACTAACCAGAGACCTCCCTACCCAGGGACCCATTCCATAATCAGTCACCAAACCCAGACACTATTGCATAAGCCAGCAAGCGTTTGCTGAAGGGACCCTGATATAACTGTCTCATATGAGGCTATGCCAATGCTTGGAAAATACAGAAGTGGATGCTCACAGTCATCTTTATGATGGAACACAGGGCCCCCAATGGAGAAGCTAGAGAAAGTACCCAAGGATCTGAAGGGGTCTGCAACCCTATAGGTGGAACAACAATATGAACTAAGCAGAACCCCTAGAGCTCATGTCTCTAGATGCATATGTAGCAGAAGATGGCTTAGTCAGCCATCATTGGGAAGAGAGGCCCCTTGGTACTGCAAACTTTATATGCCCCAGTACAGGGGAACACCAGGGCCAAGAAGTAGGAGTGGTTTTGTAGGGGAGCAGGGTCAGGGGAGGGTATAGGGAACTTTCGAGATAGCGTTTGAAATGTAAATTAAGAAAATATCTAATTTAAAAAGTGAAAAAAAAAGAGTATTGGGCTGGAAGAATAATTTCCCAACTTTATAGTTTCCCATTTCAGGAAACCATACCTGACTGTCCCTAGTTTATACCACTAGGAAATGGTATCTAACTGTTCTGTAAGGTTAGTCCCAATATATCCATCTCTCTCCGGTATATGTTCTTTTAAGGGAGAAATATATACAGTATACTTTACAAGGAGATACTTGTCTACCCCTGGAACAAGCTCAGTTCTTTCTACCTGTACTTCTTACTTCTTGATCTCCATATCCACCCCTGCTGCCTATTGCTTCTAGGGGTGGTATGGATTAAGATATACTTAGCTGCAACATTCAAAGTCTGTGTGCTATGTGCACCAGCAGGGAACCCATGAATGTACAAATCAATTTGGATCTCTGGTCCACCTTGTATGATCTTAACTGCAGGCGACCTTAGTCTGTATGACAGTGTCCCTCATAGATTCATACACTTGAATGCTTGGTAACAAGTTAGTGAAACGTGTAAGGATTAGGAGGACTGGCCTTATTGGAGGAGTTATGTCATTTAGTGAGCAGGCTTTGAGATTTTAAAAGCCATCAGTTTCCAGTTAGCTCTGTGTCTCTGCATCCAACCTATGCAAGTTCTTGGCTACTACTCCAGCACCATGCTATCGGATTGCTGCCATGCTTCCTGCTATGATGGTCATAAACACTATTCATCTTCTGAAATTAAGCAAGCCCCAAATTAAATGCTTTCTTTTACAAGCTGCCTTGGCCATGGTGTCTCTTCACAGAAAATAAAAAGTAACTAAATACAGTTGGTACCAGGTCTTGTCCTGAAAGAGATAAGGGGAAATGGGAATAAAGCTATGAGTTCCTTCAGGGAAAGACCCCACACAGTCAATCCTGCAACTTGTTTAAGAAAAA